>VXAZ01007727.1:1482738-1494807 GCA_013399875.1 Gymnorhina tibicen
GAGGGAGGAGGCAAGGAACATCGACACATCTGGTTTTCAACAGCTCATGGTAATAGAATAGATTGTAACCCAGGACAGTCTAATACCAAGGGAAGCCATGCAGCATGATCCAGTACATTAGGTGGGGTGGTGGGAAGTGAAAATAGTGGAATGGTTTGGAGACTGAAGCCAACAGATGCTGGATGACTTTCCGTTCCACCTATGAGCTTGCGTTAAATTCAAACAACTGTAAATCCTCAAATGTAGTGGCTTGGATTGCTCTTAAGTTGGATGGCTTTTTGTACTAGTCTGTTCTTCAGCTGAATAGTCCTTAGTTTGCAGGGGCTTGGTAGGAAACTTTGGTTGCTACTTGGAAAGAAGCTCTGGGTGGTTTCTGGCCGCTGGTGAATCCCAGTCTCTGGAGGCAGAGCCAGGCCTGGGCGATGCCTAAAAAGGGAATACCAGCTGGTCACACCTGGCTGCCAGAGGGCACTCAGGGTCACAGTATCCATGCACAGCTTCCCCAGAAGGGAGCTTAGCAGGGAGGGTTTCAGGTTCAACTTCCCTTTACCCTTATTCTGCCTAGCCCTGCTACAAATAGTTCTCCTATTTTAATTGTAAATAAAGATACGCAATTAATTTCACAATTACCTACTATCGGGAACGTGACATGTAATTTCTTTCTAACTCAAATAGTGTGTGAACAGAAAATCCAGTGTCTCTTTTGGTGTAAGTGGTTTTGGTGGTTTTTTTATTTATAACAAGCATAGAGGATTTATAAAATACGTTGAGAGATATGAAGTTGCTTAAAACTTATAAACTTTGAGTTACATTTTCCTGTGAATCGACATTTGTCATTATTGTTTTCTTTAGCTGCAGACATTATTTGAAATGAAATCTGGCTGTAAGCTCTCCAGAGCTGTAGATGTTTAATTTCTATTTTCATTTCATCCCACTAAAATCAAAATTCAGTGTGATTTGTGATTGCTTAACTGCGCAACATGTCTTGTTCCGTCATGGTTCCTATCATATTTTTCAGCCAAGAGTCCCTTTTAAGGTGACAGGAATAAAGTAATTTTGCATCCTAAGGTTTTAATAATTTGAAACTAATAGCTTCTCTTTCTTCCTTCCTTTTTCATGTTTCTGTTTTCTTTTGAAATTTAAGGTGGATAGGCCAGCTCTGTTGAGCCAGCTTTTTCCTGCATTTTTTGGAAGTAGGAAAGTTTTCATAAAAAATGTGATTCATTGAACAATTTATTTTTTTCATGGTTTAGAAAACATTTTTTTCCCTTTAAGTTAAATACATCGCCTTGTCTTATGCTCATGAGTTTAAGGGGAGCCTTAGCACCAAATTGTTCTGTGGTTGGTTTTTTTCCCCTAGTTCCTTACTCTATTCTATTTCTTGATCATTATTGAAAGAGAGTTGTTGGGGGAAGCATGGAAATGTCACGTCTGTGCAATGTTGACCAAATCTGGCATATGTCAAAAAAGGTTGAAGTTCTGACATTCTAGTGAGTTCAATTGCTCAACATACAGTGCAATTACTGCTGCTGCGGTGAGGAGGGAGAGGGGGTTGTTGGCCACTGAGCTTGCAAGCGCAAGGTGAACCCCCCGTGCAGACTCCGACGTGGGCCGGTGGCAGCTGATCAGTCAGTCATGTGTGCCAGTCCACCTGTAGTGCTACAGCCAGCAAATTCAATCACACTGCCTACGAGTGACAAGGGTTTGGATTTTAGGCCAGCAAACATCAGCTTTAATGGAAACTCATGTGAAAGAACTCAGGGCTGCCTTTGATGTGTGTGGATTGCTTTTTCACATTAATACAGTCTTAAAAAAACAAGCAAACAAAACCTCCAAGCTTATCCATAGCAGAGGCTGGAATTCAGTCTGGTTTGGCTTTACCCACGCCCCCCCCAAAAAAAAAAAAAACAAACAAAAAAACCCCAGCAAGTTTTCAAGATAACCGAAGAAATACCAATTTTGGATATGCAGTGCTGTCTTCAGTTTTGCTCACATGCTAACATGCGAAAGATGATAAGGGAAGAAATCAATGCAAAACCATTTCAGTAACTAAATGGATCCCTATTAGTTTTCAGACAATTGATTTTTAGTGAATATTTGAGTGTGTTAACTGCTCTACAGCTGGGAGGGAGCAGGTATTAGACTTGTAACTGTCAGTTATTTACCAACCATGTTTTATTATTGACTGTTCTACACAAGGGATGCGGTAGAAAAAGACAAAAAGTCTTTTTCTGGTCCAAATGAAGATGACATTTTCCTGTCATGCCTTTGTTATAGCTTTTCTAACACCTTGATTTTTCCCAATGTCATTGCTTTTCATTATTAGGTTTGGGTTTCTGGGGAAGTTCATGCTATAATCAGACTGGCTTCATGGAAAATTCT
Source organism: Gymnorhina tibicen (assembly GCA_013399875.1). Classification (NCBI taxonomy): domain Eukaryota; kingdom Metazoa; phylum Chordata; class Aves; order Passeriformes; family Artamidae; genus Gymnorhina; species Gymnorhina tibicen. The sequence continues at coordinate 1,485,121 of VXAZ01007727.1, forward strand.
GCTGCATCATTACAGTGATGCAGAGAGCACCCATATAAAGCATAAAAGAGGAAGAATGATTTCAAATTTTATATTTGAATTTTACTGCTTTACTGGTAGTAGCATCAGTCCTGATTAGATTTAGTCAAATAAACTCAAGGCTACTGTGTTGGGGCTGTGAAGCATAATGGAATGTATCAGATAGATCCATTTTTCTACTGTAGGGCACAGCTACTACCGCTACTCAGCCCCTTTTAAGGCTTGTATTCATGATATATTATTAAAAAGAAAATAACATTTTGCATTCATATCTGATCTGTTAAGCCATTTGAGTTTCACCAAATGAGACTGAATTTGTAAGCCACTAAAGGTGACTAAAATGACGGTGGCAGTAGCAGGAAAATCTTGCATTGCAGTAAGCGAAGTCTATTGATCTTGAAATGAAAGTTCAGTGGAAAAGCTGATGGAAAAAGTAGCAGAGCACAAAAAGACAAGCTGCACAACTAATTCAAATGAACTGGCTGGCTGTGAACATTAATGTGAAAGAACTGCTAATGCAAACAGTGCAGAAGAAACCCAAAATGAAAAAAAAAAAAAAAATACTGCCAGTATTGTCACTTCTCGAGCATACATAAGACATGGCTTCATATGGAAGAAGAAGTGTTAGTGGTTAGTCAAATAAACTGAAATGTTCTGTGATGTCTGTGGAGGCAGGAGTGGAATACCTAAACCCCACTCTTGAGTATGCAATGACTGGAAGCCCAAAACTTCCACAGCATTTTTAAGAGAATATTGTGAACATGCTACTTGATCATAATGTGTATTGAAAGGGAAATGCAATCAAAGTCCATTATAGTTTATCACTGGGTACAGTAAAACAATGTCAACTCCAAAGACGTTTTGAAAAGAGCTGACAGGCAGCTGTAGAAAGGATGCAAATTTCTGTTCCTTGTTATGCACCCGTGAACGTGTGGCTTACATGATGTAAAGAATTCAGCTTTGGGAAGGATGCCCTTCAAAAATATAATTGACTTTCCTGGAGTGAGATGTAGGAAAATCTGACGTGGCATCTCACAGTTTCAGGCAAGTCTACTGGTGAATGAATCACAGTCTTTCTCAGAGATGTACTTCTGAGTTTAGAGTCTCACCATATATGCAAAAGGGTGGGGTTGTTTCCCTATAAACTTAACTGAACAATCAGGAACAGAGGATGATTCTAGGAGCATAGATTGAGGTTGATCAGGAAAGATGTCCATCCTCTAAGAGGTGCTACACAGGACACATTAAGAGGGCCTTTTAGAATAAGGTGGCCAAATACAAGGAAGAGTCAGAGGAGCAGTTTTATTTTCTACATTATTACTGTCAGTATAAAAATTTGAAAAGTGATGTATTCATTTTCTCTCATATCGATCATACAACATAGCTGGTCTCCCATAAGACTACTGAATTTTCTGACTTCAATATTACAGGTAACAAATAGGGAGATAAAAAGAGATAGGGAAGATGATACCCAGAGTTATCAACAACAAAAAAACACCTTACCCAAAATAAATACACTGATGTATCTGTATGCAGTTGCCAAAAGGCTAATGTTACACAAACTCATAAAATTGAATAAATTCACACTGCATGGAAAAAGGATGTGATATAAATCAATTCTTTTGTGAATTGTTTAGAGTCTGGATCTTGTTTTCAGGTCACATCCAGCCAGTATTGTCAGGAAAGCCTATGGTATTTGGGATTTGGATTTAGACTGTTACACAGGTTTTAAGTTGGTTTATGACTGAAGTTCTAATTTTAAGGGGCAAACTTTATTGCAGTTAGGAAAGAAATAATTGTTCTGAAGTGTTTTAGTTTACCAGTCTTCTGACCATCATAAAAGCCGTCAATACCCCAGGCTGTTTCTTTTTAAGGGCTGATCTACTTATGTTTTTCATAAGCACTTCTTGATCTTGTATGTATTCATAATGAGCTTCGTCTGTACTGCACATAAACTACACAGCCACAGATAGTGGAGAAATGTGTCAGGATTTATTTTTAAAAATACTTTTCAGTTTTCATATAAACAGTCTGTGATGATCAAAATGAAAGACAAAGCATAACCCAGATGAAGGGTCAGCATCTGTGCAAACCTGTATGCTAAGCACATGTGTGGCTGGGTTGTATCCCATGCAGGAGTATGTGTTATTTATCATGTGGTTTTACAGCACTTAAAAACCCCCAAAAACCAGCCCCTTCCAAAATGAACCCTGTACATCTCATTTTTAAATAGTATAGATATATTTGCATCATGAACAATTCAAAGTCGACATCAGATAAAATATTGTCAGAAATACTGAAACAGGTATCCTAGTGCCTAAGACTGAATCAACAACTAGTTCCTGGATCAAGACAACCAAATCAAGAGCAATAATGTGTCTCCTACCGTGTTATAGCTCTACAGTATACATTAACCCATGCCATTCTGTAATTTCATTTTTCTGCAGGAGCTTAACAGCTGAATAATTAACCTGTGTTTCAGCCTCTGCCTTGTGTATTAATGCAAGCAAGCTGACAGCTTTAAGCAGAGAAAAATACATAAAATGTGTTAGGGAAACATTTTGGATAGATTCTGCTTTAATTGGAGAGGATTTTGTAGCATGAAAGCATGACAACAGAAAGTTCAGTGCTTTAATATCTAAAATTAGCTATCACTGTAAGTGCTAATTGAGTAGAAATGTGTTTTCAAAAAGCTGCTAGATAGTGTATACTCATCTGATGACTCCTCCTCTTTAACAGCTCTGCTTTTATCCGTGAAGGGTATTGCATCAGCACAGATCAAAGTCATCAGATATATGCTGCTTTACAAATAATATATCTATTTTCTTCTCCTTCTAAAAGATATTCCAAATAAAGAGAGTTATTAGACCTTTCAGGACAATTTGAAGAAGATGATACTTGCTGGTGGTGTTGAGTTTCCAAAAACAAATGATATGTCAGCATTAGGAGAACAAACTATTCCCCAAACAGTCTGTTGGGCTTTTATGCCAACCAGACTGCACCATGTTCCGTTCTCAAATACGGTCTCTAATTCTCTGGTAACTGCCCCAGATAGTGACAGAAGTACTTCAGGAAGACTTGGAGCGCTTCAGCAGCTCGGGTTAGGGAAGGATAAAGAGTCCCCGCTGCGTCGGTGTGGTTCAGGCAGCGGTGCCTCCGCTGTTGATGCCTGCTGCCGAATTTGCAGCTTCTGTAAGCGCAGATTGGCTGCAGGGGGCTGACACGGCTCGGATAAGTGTCGCTTTTACATCCAGGCTTATGAAGTTCGGGTGGAAATGGATCATAATAAGATTAAATTCCAGTGAGCTTGCCTTTTGTGTCTCTTGCCATGTATGTACAAGTAGCAGAAGAAATTACAAACCATCAGCCTTCAAGGGTTTATCTCCCCCCACCCCCGCTTTCCCTTCCTTGCATTGCATTCAGCGGCAGCAATCAGAAGAAAACTAAGTACCCAGATTATGTATTATTTACATAGGTTGACATAAAGGAAAATAAAGCCTTTGCTGTTGCTGCTGCTGCATTTGTGAGACTCTGCAGCATATTAAGAAATCTCATCTGGTTTAAAATACAGGACTGGAAGTGAAAAGATGAACTGTCTGCTTGAGCAGAACTGTGCTAACATGGTAAATGTGATGGTTGTCCAAACAAATGTCATTTTAATTCTTTGCAGAGAGCATAAGGAAGCATAAGGAATTTATAAACTTCACTGAGGTAATACAGCTCGAGTTTATGATGGTACACATTGGCAGTGGATGCTGATGAGACGTATAGCTGGACAGATGAGAAGAAAATGACTGCGGGGATGAAGGAAATGTATGGCAGTGTGGCAGAGCATGTGGTTTTGTACAGAGATGCATCGGTTTCATTTCCCAGCAGCAATCTGTTTAGAGAAGTAAAGTGTTTCAATTACCTTATTACAGATAGTGTCTGAAACTGTCTTTAAAAATTAAGAAAAAAATTTCTGATTGCCTTCGTCTAATTACCTGGAAGCTTAAATGTGACATCTGTTACTCTATAAAGTTCCCCAACCTCTTTTCTGTATCCACAGTTTATTATTGTAGGATTTCTGAAGAGATTTGCCTTTGTCAGTTGGCTGTTTTGCAAAGCAAAAGGCAGTGTGAAAACACGAGCTTTTCAAAAGAATCTCTTAAGAAAATCAGGTAGACTTCCGGTGTAAAAAGAAGAAAGAAGGAGAAAATGCTAGCCTAGGCTTAATGTCCTGAAGGGCGTAATGCATATTTGGCATTCGGTGTCTGTTTTTGCAGGATTGAAGGCAGGATGGGTTCAGAGAGGGCAGACCTGGGGCAGGCAGACCTGGACTGTAAAGACAGTCTAATCCTTCTTCAGGATTGCATTTTTTAATCCTAATTAGAAGTTTGATATCCTAGAATTTGGAGGTGTTCCTCAAACATGTAAACTAGGAAGGGATAATAGTTTAAATTCAGATTTTTCATGTGTTTAGTCTGAAGCACATTGACTGTAGCTCCCCTGCTGTTTTCTGCTGTTTGTGCAAGTCTTTGCTCTTTCATTCCAGATAATTAGTTCCTATTTTGCAATAATATCAGAAAGCATTGGATTATTTTTATATACTGGAAGTTCCTGAGTGAGTTGGACACCTTTATGAAACATCCAACCAATCGTGAATCTCTGACTGAAGAGTATAAGAGATGAATTGAGATAGAAGTCGAGAAATGTGGCACAAGGTAATATTTTTTAAAAGAAAATATTATGCATAGCTACGATTGAGTTGCTTTCTGAAACTGTACAACATTCTGCAAACATAATAGATCTCACATTTTTTTCATAGTTTGCAGTTTGACATATTTGGACTCTGATAGTTTAAAAATAAATAATCCCACAAAACCAGTTGAAAGCAATTACTCAGATTGTAGCTGCGGAGGAATTGATTGTGCTGATGTGTCATAATGTGAGGATACATCCATATTTTTATTCCAGGAAACTATGTGATTACTTTTTTCACCTCTTACTGTGGGAATGCTTTCTGGCTCTCCAGCACATCTACATGTGATTGTATGATAGTATATAACCATATATACCATAGTTATGATTATGTTTCTGTCCATAGGGGGACAGATAAAAAGTTTCGCTAATTTTTTTTTTTTCTGAATATTGATAGGAAGATTCTCTGTACAAAAAGATGGAAAATCCAAATCCAAACTTGAATTTGGGATGAGCTGTAGGAGTAAAGCAGAAAAGCAGTTAAGAATTTCCGTAATGCCGCACATAGGAGAAAGGGATCTGCACTCCAGGTGAAATAAATAAGTAGTCTATCCCGGCTGGTCGCACTGATCCTCTTGCACACATCTTTGTAAGCTGAGCTTTCCTGTGGTGTGATCCTGAGTCTTTCTAGAAAAATGCATTGTAAAACCAAATTAGTTATTATATAGGAGGTTAAAAATAAAGGCAATCACTAGCCCTGTGCTCTTGCAAGAGTGGGTAAGCTAGTCCAAGGCGGTCCCTCGCTAAAGTGTATTTAATACTATGCTTACTTGTTATGCAAAATAGATGCAAATTTATGGAGATATACATGCAGAATAATAGCTTTGACCCTCAGGCTGTTGGCAAGATGCCAGCATGGCCCTGGGTACTGCAGCACTTTCAATCTCTATATCCTGGCAATTTCCTGGGATTATGTTATCATTTGATTTTTAATGTGAGTTTCAGCCACTTAAGAGTCTGATCAGTTTCCCTTTTACCACCAGCTTTGCTCGTGCAGAAGTAAACAAACATATTTATCACCCCTGGGATCAGTAAGTGCTAATAAAGTTGCTGTTGCTTGCATTTTGTGTTTGGTTTCATGACAGACGCATTGTAAATGAACGAGTGGTGTTGTACTTGTGCCACAGTGCAGCAGGAAAGGGAAAGATCCGAGGTGAGAGCATCCATGGTGATGCGTATGGGTAGTCCCTGCCTCCCCAGGGTGGATCAGCCCTGGGATGAGTTTCTCACCAGCCTAGCAAGCCCCTGGAGCTCCCCAAAAACCAACCACGTTTGTGGCACTTCAAGACTGACGTTTTGGAGGTGTCTTCATTTGGTTTTAGTTCCAGTAACTTGATGTTTACAAGGGAGTAGAAATGAGTCTGTAACGAAGTGTGGAACTGCTATGGGGTTTTTGTTTGCTTTTTTAAAAAGTTGGCTACTGTGTGTCAAAGCTGGTTTTTGGAAGGGATACTGCTTGTAAAAGTCACTGGGAAAATCCTCTAATTACATCTCTGAAAGTGTACTTAGATGTCTGATCTTACGTGCGTCCCTCTGAGAATCCATACTAATATATTCCCTTCTGTTTAAAAAAAAAAGAAAAGTCACTCTGGCACTTCGTTTCATCACAATGCAGGACATTATCGTTCACATTTGTATTTTAAGGTATTCTAGCTCCCGGCTTCAGCTATGCCTTTTAAACTGATTTTTTTCGCTGTTCCTGGCAGATATTTCCAGTGGACATTTTCTGTTAAAAGTTTTAGGTTTGGGATTTTTAAAGCAATATATACAGATGTAATGAAGACTAACAGACCTTACTGTGTCAGCAGCACTGGCTGTGTGGCCCCAGAATTTCTTGCAAGGTGATATTTGTTTTGTAGTACAGATTGTTTTAAAATATAAAAGTAGTTTCTACATTAATGTGTGATGCTTGATTTATAGAACAAAATGTTATTGTTTAATTTGCCCACAGAAACTATTTCAGTTATAGGCTTCCACTCATGTAATCAAATTTGTAAAATAAATAGAAAGAAGACAAATAAAATGTCTCCTCTACCTGCACCCCAACCAGGAATTTTGATTCCTTTTAAATTAGCAAGTCCACTTGTATCTTTTGACTGTCATTTCCTATGACAGTAATGTTATAGGAATAACAACGCTTTCTTGAACACTATTAGTTCTGTGTGTTGTCTTGCATTTTCATTTCCCTGTTCTTACAAGTGAATTTGCTGTTCATCAGCTTAGGACAGACCTTGGAAATATGACCAGAGCTGTTCTCATGTATGTCAGAGCACATTGCTATTCGGGAACACGTAGACACGGTGAGTTTGTGAAGCAGAAACATCATGCTGCCTTCACAAGTGCATTAAAACAATGAACGTGGAATCAAGTCACACAGAAAATGCTTAGATAAATTTGCATGAAATAGTTGTGAGAACAAAAAACTAAAGAGCTGTTGCATTCCCTGATCATGTTTTTCACTTGAGAATACTTTGGAGGTGCCTTCTTTTCACGTTGTCCTGACCTTCACCTGCTTGCAACGCAGTCACTTTCCCTCTAATTCATGGAATCGTAGAATGGTTTGGATTAGAAAGAACCCTAAAGATCTTCTAGTTTAACCCCCTACTCTTGGTCAGAAATGCCTTCCAAGTAGAGCAGGCTGCTCCAAATCCCATCCAACCTGGCCTTGAACACTTCAAAACTGCTTTAGGGGTAAAATATGAACCTGGTGATGATGCAAGTGTGCCTCTTCCCAGAGGGCTGTTTCTTCTGTAGTCCTTCCCAATGGACATGAGATTTCTAGAGCAGGAATAATACGGCACTGGATTTTCTTGAATGGTTTGTCAACCCACATGTTGGCTTCTGTTTAGCCTTGTCACAACTGTGCTTGGTATTTACAGTATTGAGATGTCTCTTAGGAAAAAAATTCTTGTGCGTACTCCTGTTCTTGGATTGTGTTGGTTTTTTGTGTCTATTAGCTGTAGATTTTCTTGTTAGCCTTGAAGGTCACTTTCTAAATAAGCAGGAGCTTCCTTGTTTACTGAATGGAAAAATCTATCAATAGAAATGGGGTATGGAAAATGAGAAACCATTCCAAAAAAAGAGTGGAAAGTGTAACACAAGTATCTTTGAGCTAAAGATTTTGTGGTTTCTCACAAAGGCGGACAACAGGATCTCTTAGATTTTGAGCCTCCTGTTGGGCTCATTATATTTTCCTAAATGTTTTCCAAATAATAATGCAGAATGAAATTGAAACCAGTATTTCTGTCAGGCTTTTAGAGCTCTGTTGCTTACAATGACATCATGGTAGCATTACATTTTGGAGACAAACGGCACACAGAACAAAGATGCTGCACTGAAAGGGTTTTCGATTTTCTTAGATTTAAAAGGGTGTTTGATGTTTTTACCAACCTGGACTTTGATTGCAGAGTCCTGTAGTGTTCTGTGGGCACTAAATGCTCTGTAGTGCTAAATTATCATAGAATCATAGAATGGCTTGGGTTGGAAGGGACCTTAAAGGTCATCTAGTTTCAATCCCCCAATGTACTTTGTAATAAAGAATTTTAGTGATCTTTGATAAATAGCTTTATATTCCAGTCTTGCTTTTTTAAGATGAAGAAAATACTGAATTTTCTTACAGAGTGTAGACATTTAGTTTTAGACTGATGTTTACAGAAAAAGAGGATCATCTTAGGGGGGAGCTGTTTCCTTGTAAGTGAAAAGACTTAAGGCTGTAAGTACTTAATAAGTGAAAGTGCCATCTTTTTGTTATGATCTATCTTTGGAGCAACACTGAGCTGGATCAATGACTGTAATGGTAAAGGGATTATTTAGATTAAGAAAATGAAGATTCAGTTGTGTTGCCAAGCAAAGGCCTCATTGGAGTTCAGTTCTAAAACTATTATGAAACTGTTGCACTGCTTTTTCTGTAATGCAGGATATCACTCATTTGTGGTAGCATTCATGTAGCCACTCGACTTGGTGGAATTGGACAGATGGGGAATTTTTGCCTTTTCTATCGGACTTTGTTTCATTAGGACTTCCAGGCACATCTAACTTCAGTGATCCTACTGCATGGTCGTGAACCCTGGGCTTTCCAAACTCTTGTTTCTCTCTCCCTTCAACATAGTGCCTTCCATCACCTCTATTCCTAGCAGGATAGCATGTGCAGTGCTTGACTCTGGACTCTGTTGTGAAGGAACACTTAAGTTGGCAGTGTTTCTTTCTTTTCCTATTGATATGCATTCATTTCCCCATCTCAGTTCTTTTTTTTTTTTTTTTTATTTCACATCAGGGGAATTGCAAAAGAGGGGGAGGGAATGAAGAAAACCTCTTATTTGTACATTGCAAGGGCCAAATTTGTTTTTTTAAAAAAGTAGTAAAATCATTACTTCTCTGCAGCAGTGTCCTTGTAATAACAGCGTTTTCCTGGAGTCCTCGGATTTTAATGACCTCAGTTGGGAGATGCATACAGGGCTCAGTATGTTTGCGTGCTCTTGTTTGATTGATGGCTTTTTATAAAGGTCTGCTTTGGTTTTAGCTGCAGGGTTCACTTTTTTATGTGTGCAAGGATGATACTCCTAGAGTTTAAAGAGCTCATCCATTCCTCTTCTTCTTTCATGCTGCAGTGTTTGGGCAGGAATGTCACATTTTGTCTTGGAGGACTGTGGACAGGGTGGTACAGAACATGCTCTGGTGAGAGAGAAACCTGGGGGTTAAAATGAGATGGTAAAACCTGGTATTTTTTTCCAGAAATAAGTCATCTCTGAAGTTAGCATAATTGGTTTTGATTTTGCTATTCCTTGTTGTTTATCTGAATTTCTCTTAGCCCCGTGTTCATGTGTTTTTTAAAGAATTTCAGCATTTTTTGTAACATCTCAGCCACAATCTGCTTAATTTTGTTTAAACTTAATTTTTTTTTTTTTTTTTTTAAATTTTTACCTTTTGCTC
>VXAZ01007727.1:1494824-1612181 GCA_013399875.1 Gymnorhina tibicen
TTTTTTTTTTTTTTTTTTGCATAAAGATATTAAAGATTTCCTGGTAAACTGCTGGCAAGCTGCTAATTTGTCTCGCAGATATACACGTCAGACATCCTCACGAATAGAAACACAAACCTTCTGGATTTGTTCCGTTGCGGTACAGAAATGTATGTTCTTTAATTGTTCACTTCAGGATCACAGAAACACAAACGCGATCTCATCAATATGCACTCGAGGCTTAAGAACTCCATGCTGTTACATCTGTGTAATTTAGGAAGTTTAAAATAGGCTTTGCAGATGTTGGGAGTAATGGAGTACGTTGTTTATTTTTTATTCATTTCCATCTTATGTCATACTCTGTATATGAATAGTCAGTCACGTTGGAGTATGTCTTCCATAAGGATTTCCTGGGCTTCCAATGTGTCTTGTTTATAAATATTTAACTTTTGTTTCTTGAATTTGGGTTAGGCAGTATTTCACAAGGGTCTCTTTTGCAAGCATGAAACACAAATTAATTTGTTTTATAGGTACCAAATCCCTGAGTTATTGATGGTTTTGCCAATAGGGATGGCTTGCAGTAGCACCATAATCCTTCTAAAATAAGGTGGTGGAGTTTTTTTAAGTACATATTGAAACAGCCAGAAGTTAATACCAAAGATCAGTCATTATCACTTAGCCTGTACTGACGTGATTAAATTAATGTTCAATGTGCTACAGTTTATTGGTATGGTGATATTAACAAAGTAAGAAACATTCACTGTAAACTGGAAAGTTATTGCTTTTCCTAAAAAGATGCTCAACAGAAAAGTAACATGACATCAGTTTTTCTGGGCAACATGTCTTTTGTAATGCTTTGAATTCAGCTTCAACATGGATCCCAATGTGCAAATTAATTATTATTTATTACATTAAGACAGTGAAGACAATGTTAAGCCTGTTACAAACAGGAGTAATTGGTGCTGCTTTTGCTACTGCCTGAATGCTCTTTGACTGCTGCAATAACACATCTTTCTCTTACCTGAGTTACCACTTTTCCACCTCTCTCTTTTGCATACATATTTGCTGCACTAAAGAACAAAAGTGAGATCAAATTCAGTCACAGACCCGGTCTCCAGACTCACCATCTTCTAGGTCAGCCCAGTGTTTTTTTGAAGACACAATAGAAATATTTGAGCTTCAGAATCACATTCCAGACTAAGAGCAGAAAATCCTATCCCTCATTTAAATCTTCTTTTATGTAAGATTAGGAAATAAGTAGCATCCCCACGTATTTTTCATCCATCTTGAAAGAGGAGGAAGTGAAGCTGAAGCTGGTCCTGAGTATTATTATCTTCTTCCCTATTTCTGTGGGAGAGCTGCATTTCTTTAGGAAAGAGTAAAATGTCAAACGTGCATTTGCTGTGGGTATAATGAAATTTTCCATACTGATTTTACTAGCAACTGCAGTTTGGGAAGGAAATGTTTATATCTTAGCCAGCTGGAACTGCATTGGACTGTAACTTATCATTCATGCTGGATTTTTGGTGTCCATGTGTTCATAACCACAAATCTTGTTAAATTAAATCCAGCACTTGCATTTATGGGTGTAGTATATGATATTTAAAAGATAAGCTGTTATGCATCTGCATATTTTAGTGTACAATCAGACTTAGCAAGTAAATGGTCATCCTCAATGCCAAATTTTACTCATCGGTTACACTATTAGACTCATTCTAAACTATAAGTTTTTGATTACATTATATTATACGTATTCAACATGCAAACAAAGAAATGTTTGACTTTGCTCCATATGCAGTGCTTTATTCATACATTCTGAAACTAAAATTTGGAGGCTTTTAATTTTCTAAGTAACATGCTGCTAACACTTAATATTTAAAATAGGCACAGAATGCAAGTAATTGTTTTATTGCCATCGACATATGTCTCTCCGTAATTGTTTTGGCTTATGCCCTGGGTGAGTTAGGAGGTGGCAGCCATGACTTTTAATATTCTCACCCCCCTGCCTCTTTTTCTTTTCTTATTCTTTCTTCTTATTAGTTGCAAAGAAATGGAGCTTTTAAAATGTTTGAAGCTAGGCTCATACTTGTACCCTACTGTCTTCCACTTTTTTTTGATTGTAATGTGACCTGGTGAGAGAGAGGAAACAATACAAAATCTAAGTTTTATTTTCTCTGGTGTGGAAAACATCCCTAGAGAAATTAGTGAGTGACAGACATACTTTTCTATTTTGAAGCCCAAAGAACAGCAATGATACATCTTCAGCCAGGGATGTAAAAGTAGAGAAGTATTACTCAGAGGTTTACTATATGAAAAAATCGTTACTTGAAAGGAGGAGCCCAATTCCTAGGACTTACCAGGAGAGTAACAATAGTCTACATGATATGGAAAAAATGAGAAAGAATTGCCAGCACCTGTAGAAATTAAAGAGGTTTAGTTATCTCTGGAATATTACTCCCCGTAGTACTGTCCTGCAGTGTTGTGTTCTGCCATGCACAGACTTCCCAGTGGAAGTCAAGGAGCTGGTCTCAGCTTCAAACAAATAAGTAGTGCTGCACCTTTTTTGTAATCCATCAGAAAATTATTACCTTTATAATTTGTTATTTAGCAGAAGCATGTCAGCTGGAAGAGGTTTGGGTTTTGTTTGGGGTTTTGTTCTGAGCTTGAGGGTTCTGTAATGCAGGGCTCTGCCAAGACTTTCGGCTTTGAAGCTAATTCCCTGTGTGGTCCTTCTGGATGTGCTTGAAAAGCTGCCTTCCTCTGAGGCTGGGGACGCTTTGTTTGGTAAGGTGAGGTTTTTTGAGGTATATGGGATAGGAGTAAGGGCATGGATGGCATAATGATAAAGCTAATGGTCAAATTTGGCTCCAGCTGTGCAGTTACCAATGTGATTGTAAACTGAAAGGATGATATACATGGAATTGAAGCTCATGAAAAGGTTTGTAAGAAGCAATGTTACAGGGAGGTCAGAAGAAGAGGAGCAGAAGGCTCTGGGTTGACATTTTTTGTTAGATTGGCTTTCAAAGCCTGTTTGGTGTGGAGCGAGTACCCGATGTTCCCATTATGGGCTCACACTGCTGCTGCAGCAGGAGTTGGTTGTGAGTGTCCAGGTCTGCTCCAGTAAACCAGGTTTCTCTGGAGACTTCAGAGAGACTCTGTGGGAGTAACCTCCTCCAAAGGAGAAACCCTTAATATTTGTAATTACAAAGTGCAATAGGGACAGCCACAGACAGGAGGTCTGGCAACAGTAGATGGGTGACAGCTACCTGAGTGCTGTGATTCAGCTCTGCCTCATGATAATAACAAAGACCAGCTTCAATTTCACTTTCTTGTCCTTCAAGACTTATTTCAAAATAAATTAGGGATGCCACTTATTTCCTGATCATTTATAAAAGTTATTTCTATGAAGGATAGTAATTTCTGCTCTTAGCCTAAAACATTCTTCTGAAGATCAAATATTTCTAATACATCTTGAAAAAGAAGTTTATTAGTAGCTGGAGAAACAGTGCAAAAGCTCAACTATGCTTAAAATGTAATATATGCCACATCAGTGCTAATCACTGTATGCTGTGTGGCATGATGCCTTTAATCACCTATGAGAACTTGCAGGAATTGTTAACATTTTCTTTCATTTGTACAGCAATGTCATTCTCTGTTTTTTGAGGAAAGAATAACCCTCTGTTGGCTTATGCAAATAAATCATCTCTTACTGCACTTGAAACAGAATCATTCCCAAAGGAAGATGAGTGGCAAGTCAAACTGACTGCAAATGAAAGTAACCTCTCAGACCAAAGTTACAAATGTTTTATTCAGATGAACAAAGCGTTTTTCTTTTAGCACTTTAATCTATTTTCCTTTCACTTTTTTCTAAATAGTACTGTCATTCTGAAATGACAAGGATTGATCATTAAATTACCATTGCCTAATTTACCTCATTGCTCCTCTGTAGACAGTGTTTGATTGAAAGTTCAGGTCTTTTGATGGATATAGCTAATACGGAATTTTTAAAGTTTGGGGCAATATATTTCAATTTTTGACAAAAATGCAAACAGTGCATTGCTACTTGGATGATTAACATTTCAAAAGAAGATGATTAACATTTGCAAAGAATCAAATGTCTTGGTTTTAATTAGTTAAAGGATTGTATACTTGGTGCATCCAAACATGATAGATTTTTCCCAAGTCACCTCTGTAGCTGCTTATTTAAAATTCTGGATGTTGCCTTAATGTGGATAGCTTTTGCAGTCAGAATATTCCGAGTTCACTTAAGTTTTTCTTCTCTGTTATTCTGCCAAGAATTATCTGGTGAATAATGTTTTGTAAGCACTGATGTAGTATTGTCATATTTGAACACTATAAGAATGTCACTGCTATCGTTAGATAAAAAAAGGCCCATTTTTTGGCAAAAGTCCTCCAGATAAGCCCATATGTTTCAGTGAAACTGCCCTCCACCAGCTGTCATGGATTATATAGCTGTATTTATACCTGCAGGATTGATAAGGAAAGTTTCATCAGAAAGGAAAAATGAAGCAGGGAAATACTGTATTGTTTTTGCCAATTTCCAAGGCTGAATGAGAGAGAATTGGCTGCTTTTGACTGTAAGCATGAGCTTTTGTATTTGTTCCTTCCCTGAACCTGCCTTTGCTGAGTGTATTGGATTGCTGTCTCTCTGCCAACACTGCGTGTGTTTCCATGTTCAGGAGGATTTTTGATGATCCATCTCTCAGCTGCCAGCAGCGTAGCCAATGAACTGATGCTCCCAAGGTCATCCATAATGCGCGTGGGTGTACTGCCTTGCTGTAAACTGTGTTCACAGCCATCCCAGGAAATGGAACTGGCTTTGATTTTTGGCTTTGGCCAGAGCTTCAGACAAATCTGCCTCTTCACTTAAAGCTGGGGAGAGAGAAAGCTGATGTATAGAGGGGAAAAAAGAAGCAGAAACAATGCAGTTTACACGGCTGGTGGCTTTAATTAAAATCCCAGTGCAAAATTTACCAAATGCACACTTAACCGTTTATGCTAAAGTTTAGTAAAAGCATATTTAAGTGCTCATTTGTTAAGCGGTTGTTTTTTTGAGGCAAAGGAGAGTTGATGCTGGCAATATAGAAGATTCAGTTGTATCTCTGGATTGCAATTAGCACCGTTCTTACGCTGTTGGTTTTATTGGTTCTATGATATTCTGATGCCAAGCAAAGGAAACACTAAATGTAATGAGGCATTTCTAAAAGTGTTTGAAAGCAACAGAAATTCCTGTAAATTAAAATCAGTTTTCTGTAAAGCAGAAGATGAAGATCCCCTTACATATATGCATGCTTGTATATGTGTGAATGTGTATTTATCAGGAGAGGACCTGCATTTTTTCTGCGAATGCTCATACAGATGAGCATTTTCTTCCTTCTTCTTTTTTTCTTTCTTTTTTTTTTTTTTCAAAACACAAGGTAGTTTTGTATTTGATGGTATAGAGGGCAAGCTTTGTGCTTAGTTTTGTACGAATGGAAGCAGATACCAAAATCATTGTAGTCATCTGGTCTGACTTTTTATGCCTCTTCTGTGCAACAAAGGAAGTGTTTGGGCTGGATTCCCCTGATGTATCAAGTCGTGTGGTGCAGGCACTGCTGTTGACATTAGCTGCTCCATAAGAGAGAGCTTTATATTTGTCTGTGTGTTCCCAGCGAGTTGCATATAATATACAAGGAACAGCCTCCTCAGCAGGACTCCCTGCAGACTCTGGCAATCGTGTTTATCTCAGTAGTCTTTTGACTACTCTGAGAGTCCAGATAAAGCCTAATGTGTCACACACTGTAATATGAACCTTTTGTCCAGAAAGCCCAGAGAGTAAAAAGGAATCGAAGTCCCCAGTGTGAGTCTATAGGTAGCTGGGGAGATGTAACCAGACAGCTGTACGCTGTCTATTGATTTCTCTCTTCTTTAAATTCAGGACCTATGACCATGCTGTCACCCGGTCAGCAGTACAGAAGGACCATGGCCTTGTTCTTGCTGAAGTCAATGGGAGTTTTGTTGTTGACTTCAACAAGAGCACAAGTCTGAGGTGAGAGCTGGCTGCAGGTCTTTAATAGAAAATGCCTAACAAGTTGTATTTCTTTGGGGTAATATTTTACTATTTAAGTTTCTCTCTCTGCATCTACACGGAAAAGAGCATTCTTCCCTGGAGGAGTTCATTGCAAGACTTAATGTTGAAGTTTTATACTGCTGCACAACGTTACTCAGCTTCTCTTGTAAGGATTTTATTAATTGGCATTGTTATTTTAGGTGTAATGAATGAAGGATGAAGAGAAATCGTGAGATTTAGTGAAAGTTTTTGTCCCAGCAACATAGTGTTAGTTGTGGTTTTAAAGATGATGAGCACTGATGGTGGTTTAGTGTTCCTGATAATCAGGCCCATTGCTCTGGCAAACAAGTTAAGCATCCCGATGAATCAGAGGTAAGACACTGGAGAAGTGCATCAAGACCAGAAATCGTTTCCTGAAGAGGGTTTTAAAGATTTTTTTTTGCTTTATGAAGACAGGCTGACTCCCAGAAATTTTTCCCTATAATCCTGGGGAAACTTCTTTACCAGTTAACACAGAAATTTTCCCATATGACCCTGCAGGCACCTGTTTAGCAGCAAGAACCAGAAATAATTTTTTTCCCCTGATAAACCCCTGGCAGAGATACGATCTATTGAGAGAGGAGCTGAGAGCTGATTAGGTCTTTTAATATTCCTCTAGCTATACATGAAGGGTGTAAATATGCCATCTGGGAACTGATAGAATTGAGAGCAGGATGGTTATAATGAGATCAAAGTGAAACTGAGGTCCTTACCCTGTTGGTAAGAGTCTGGGGCCATGTATGACTACTTCATTGACTACGGTCCACAGTTTCAAATATTGTTCATATCACACTAGATGGGGTTTTTTAGATGGAATTCATACTTCCATTGTCTTTATTTGGCTGCATACAGACTTCCTGTCTGAGTTTATGGTGATCACAACAAAAGGTTGAATACACAGTCTCCTCTGTATCTTGCTTCACTTTTTTATCATTTGGTTACTTAGTTCATTCTGTCTATTGCCTTCACATCCAACTGGGGCAGCTTCTCAATGAGCAACTATCTTTTATGATTAAATATCCTTTTTTGGGCCTTGGATTCAGGAGCTTCTGCAGTTTTTAAGGATAACTCTGGAGAAAAACTAGATAAAAGTTGGCTCTCTTGCCCCATACAGTCTATTCATTTGGTTTGTATTTTGAAGATAGCTTGTCAGAAGGACTAGAACTTGATTTTAACAAAAAATAAATGGGACGGGGGAAGGCAGGTCCCAGGACTGTGCTGTGACAAATAATGTGATGCTAATATTTCATATTCAAAAGAGCTTGCTTTAATCACGTTTGCTGTTACTCAGAAGGACTGAGGAAAATGTGAACAAGTATTATATCCTAGTGCTGCTGTGACCTCATCAGCAGGGGCTGATGCTCTCGTTTTTCTTTCCTTATGCTTCCTGGTGTTTTGAAGACGGTGAATACCATTCTAGTGTTTCATTTATTGGTGAAAGTCAGCAGGTGTATGCTAAGTGATTTGCCCAAGACATGCAACCTGTCTGTGCTAAAGGCTTGAACAATAACTGGATTGTCCTGTGTTCTTTATTGCATATATTTGCGAGAAGTACTTCCTAAGCTGCTTGAAAGGAAATGCAGGGAGGACGGGTCTTACAGGCTTGTTTATCCATAATAATAATAATTGCCTTTTGAATACTAATTTTTCAAGTTTTCATTAATGAAAGATAAAAGAATGAATAAAGTAACCTTGTAAAAAATAATTTTCCAGTTTTTGAAAGAAGTGTAAAGTCCACTCAGAAAAATTCTGGCTGTTCAGAAATCTGGTTCAGTTTCAGTAGCCATCTCTGATCCACAGCTTTCCAGTTTTGCTTTAAGGATGTGATGTTATTGACAGTCCTACACATCCGTGAAAGGATAAGTAAATGAATTGTTATTAAGGAGTGTTGAAAGAAGTGATTGTCATTGAAGAGTTAGGAAAATGTTAATGTTGGGATTGACAAGGAGGTAATTATACTTCAGTAGCTTCGTATTCAATTGATGTTTACTGGCAGGAAATCTGGAAAGTATTTCAGAGCCCTATAGCCTGCCTCCTCCTTATTTACATTTTCTGTCTCTTCTCTGCCCTCTGGTCCTCTTTGTCCCTTTCATCTATGCACACTTGTGTGCATATTCACTTGGGAGGGGTGGGTTTAAAAAGATGCAACCCTCTTTCTCCTTTCACTGGTGTAAAAAAATTTTTTCATTCCAATTACAACTGAATTCAGTTCACTGGAATTCATTATTAATTATGAAGACAATATGGGCCCTATTCTTACATTTCATGTACTTTCTATGCCTTTGGTTACCTGTGTCAGGGTCAGGGGGACAGTTCTCTGTTTAAATTATGAGATGTTGGGGTCATCTCCTCTCAAATGTTCCAAGTTTTTAAGGCACTTCTCAGAAAACTGCAAGCACTGGGCTTATTTCCCACAAGGAGCTGAAAATAGCAGAGGAAGGGATGACTGGGGCTCAGTGTGATGGGTTTGGGTTTATTTATTGATTAAAGTATTTCAAGGCTGAAGTTTGCCATGACTGGGAAGTTGCATGTTCCATCTGGTCCAAAGCTAGAGGCTCTAATACCTCAAGAATCTTCCCATGTCCTATCCCTGTGGGCCCAGGAATTCATGCCTTTACGTAGTAAGAAGGACAACTTTGTAGCATTGTGTAAATGAAAAGGGTTTTTTTCCAGAGCCATCTGTATGTTCCCCTATTGGAGGGTTTGAGGTCTTGCAGCTGCAAGATGTGTTTGGGCCAGTACCAATACCAAAAGAATTGGAGGTACTTTTATATCTTTAACATAAATACTGCCAGCCTATTTATGGAGGAATTACAACAGTTGAATCTTGCTTCTAAAGTGCCTGGGCAGAAGATGCAGGTAACTCTCACTGTTTAGTGTACCAAGAAGAGCACGTACTTGCTGTGGTGCAACAGTACTTTCTGGGAATCTAAATGGCAATGGGAATGCCCCTGTGACAAATGGCCTCTTCAGGTGAGGGAGCTTCTCTAGGCTGCTCTCCAAAGGCCAGCTGTCTGAGCAGGAGAGACCCAAAAGGTCCAAAATGTTTGATAGCTACAGAGCAATTCCTGACTGTGACACCTTCTCTGGGCAGCTGTTGCTGGGGCTGTTTCCGGTGAGGAGAGGGAAAGGCCGGTGCTGTTGCTGTGCTTTCATCTAGCCAGTCACTAAAGGGCTCCTGCCTGTGTTATGGCAGGACCTGTTTTTTCTCTCAATGCAGAACTTCAGTTCCCTGCTTTAGTGATATTAGAGCTCACCTTTCTCCTCAGACTGCCAAAAATGAGCAGCATGGTTGGGTTTGGTATTTATTTGGTACCAGCACTGCAGAGACCATGGAGGTAAAGCTGCCTCAGTCCTGAGGCTCTGAGTCCTCTTTAATGTGCGTCTCCGCTGGCAGAGGTTGGCTCTTGCTGCATTAGGGCTGGCAAACACAGGAGACAATGTCCTTGACCTTTGGGAACTGGGGTTTGGAAAATAAACCCCGGACCATGCTGAGCACCTGCTATATCTGTCAATGGTGCCAGCAGCTCTCCATAACCGGCCTTAGCGAAACAATCAGCTGGCAATTTACCAACAGAAATAGCTGCAGTGCTAATTTTTAGAGGTGCTCAGCACCATCTGCTCTCATAGGACTCACCTTACTGAAGAGAAGGTTAAGTGGCTATTTAATCATGGTCTGTAAGTACCCACTGAGGGATAAGATGTCTGGAGCAAAGGACTCTTTAGCTAGCAGGCAAAGCCACAGGATCCAGCGGCTGAGAGTTGAAGTCAGCAAAGATCAAATGGGAAATGCAAGGCGTATTTTTAAGAGAGGGTAATTAGTCGTTGGAACAACTTGCTGGTGGATGTGGTGAAGCTGTCTGTCACTGCAAGCATTTAAATTGCATCTTACACTCTATTGTCATCACAAGTAGTTGGGCTAGACAGAGTGGCTTGGCAGGGAGGAACACTGTGACCTGCATCATGTGAGAGGTCACCCAAGATGGTAATGTAACCCTTCTGTCTGTAAAGCAGTCCACCTGGAGTCCAGGATGCTTCACAGAACCCAACGTGAGAGAAGGATTCCTTACAGCACCTCTCCAACTTTCACAATTGGTTTTCATTCCCTGGTGAGCCACAAAAGCCTCTTTGTGCGCAGAAGATGTGTAAGCCCTATGGACTGACAGTTACATTACCGAAGTGGGGGTAAAAATTTAAGTCCCTGATCTGTGTCAAGCAGAGCAAGTTTTTTCATCGGAAGCTGCAGAATTAGACAATGTACAGGATTGAGTCCAGTCTGCCCCATCTTCTTAGCGACTCACCTGTTGACTCAAACACTTTAGGTCTATCCCTGAAAGCTAGTTTGAAAAAGAAAAAGTGTGTCTCTGTGAAATGATTCAGCTCCAATTAAATGTGATATTTTTATTAAAATTTTCTGTTAGATCATGTGCTCAGGACCTGTGAAAATCGGCTTTGAGCAAACAGGAGATGAAACAATTCCATCATAGTTCGGACTGGAAGAAGTTTTGCTGTTGCATTGAAGAAATAATGCCAACCTGCAAGTGGAGAATTAACCATGACAATCTTCTTGAGGGGCAGGAGGAGATGTTTTCTTGTGGATTCAGAAGAGAGAGGCCAGCTGGGGCAGGCAGTGAAAGGTCTTTCAGTTGCAGGGTGCACTGTGAATTAAGATGCTGAGGATCATGGGAGAGAGGCAGTAGAGGAGGAAAGGCAAGTGTGCTTGCTGCCTGGGCAAGCTCCCCAGATGGGATCACTGGACATGGCTTATCAGGCTGTGCCACAGGTGGGATCAGATCTGCATGTGCAGCACTCGTGTCCATCCAGGAAACAGAGCCAGAGGTTGGGAACAGAAAGAAAGGCTGAGATTTTATCTTCCTGCTCCCAGTGTATGGGGTGCTCTACACTAAATTAATGATGCTTTGTGATTGTTGGACTCCACGTAAGTGCTTGTGTGTGTTGTTCTGGTGGGTGTTTTTAGGAGGCGGTTGTCTAGACTTTGGTTTTGGTTTGATGGGTTTTGTATTGCTTTCCTGATGCTGACAAAACATCCGAAATCTGAACTCTCTGAACCCATAGCCGGAAGGATGGTTTCTGCTTGCAGCATGAGTATTTGTTAGCTCTCCTGTGATGACAGTGATCACCCTACAGATACACCCTTTTTCTGATGGTGAACCACTGTGTTTGTCCCCGTATCTGAAATCTTGGTTCACACGACTGGCACTTCAACTGAATCCACTTGGTGGGTCAGCATTGCCCAGGCTCTAGTAATACTTCAGACACATAAGAGACTCCCACTCCCCCAAACAGTGATATAAGGATGGGGAGAGAAGTTAAAACTCAATTCCAAGACAGGCTGAAAAGAAAAAGAATAGTCTGTCTGGACTCCTCAGCATTTCGAGTCTGTCAGTCACTCCTGTTTGCTGCCCGTGGAGGGCTTAGCTCCACAGGAAAAGCTTTTCCTTATCAATGTTGCCACAGAGCACAGGGGTTTGCTTTAAAGCTTCTAAAGAAAGTCAAGAGGTTTTAGAGATGTAAGCTTTCTCTAGAATCCACTGTCACTTGTATGTTTCACTGTTAATACTAATAAGCTAATACTTTATATGCCTGGAAACAAACGCTTTTTCATTAATACTGAGAAGGTCTGGAGGCTATTTGATTTGTATGCTTGCTTGATGAAATTACAGTAGATCGGTGGTCAAAAGGATGTTACATGGTAATTTACATGACAGGGCAAATCGGAGAGCAGTTTTAGCTGACACGCCTGGTAAAATGTGCAGCGGTTACAATATTTTTGGTTCCTTAATTTGTCTCTGAGGTATTACATGGGTTTTGATTTTGCACAGGCATCTTAGAAGTGAAATGTTTAGATTTAGCCTTTTGAATATTTTGGCATGCGATTTTTTTCCTGCATATTTTAAGCATGTCTGAAATAATTTGTAAACTTTACGAAACAATTTAGAAACTTGATGTGGAAGGAAAGTATAGCCCACAATAGGTGGATGATTTTGGACAATAACTTTTGCTACAAGATTTGTCCTGTGATATTCAGAGAGGAGTCAGGGATGTCCATGCATCACAGGAAAACCCTCTTGTGGTCTCTATGTCCAGTTTGAGCTAAATTTTGCCAAATCTGGCTTTTTTGTTTTGTTTTGAGAACAGCCATGTTGCTTAGCAGCACAGTGCTTTGCCTCCTTGTTGAACACAGTCTGAATTTTTGAATAAGATGTGACAAGTGTAATAAGGCATAGCAATAACAGAAGATCAAAACAAGTGCCTTCAAAGCTTGGACTGGAAGTCCCCAAAGAGGTCTGCAGTTTTTCCATCCCCGTTTCACAAACAAATATTAGAATCAATTATCTAAATAAAGTGTGCCAAGGGGAAGGGGGCATGGTATTCATGTTGAAGAAGAAGAATATACACTCAGTTACAATCGGGTAACCACAAGTAATTTGGACTAGCATCTGGTGTTTTATATCTGTGGGCTTCATCTGCGGCTATTATCATCGGGGGATTGGGGTGGAGAGGGAAGGAGGGAGAAAGGACTAGACTTGATTGGTTTCTGTGTTTTGGCTAAGACGATTTAAACTTTGTGGGAGTCATCTGTTTTATTTCACAGAAACAAAAAGCAGATGGGGAAGAGGATATAAACCAGAGAACAGTTAAGGTGCAAGGTTAACAGGAATAGCTGTGTCTGCTGTTGAGATACCTGTGTATTTCTTTGAATAACATTATAAACGATCAAAAAAAGGGGTGTAATAAGATTTGTATTCATTAGCAATAATGCAGTTGTAATTGCTCTATTATTGCCTTTGTACCACATTAGCAGAGAAAGATTTATGTTTGCTGACGTACACTGAAAAAGAAAAAGCTGGATCAGCAGTAATAGGATAAACGGATCAGTTCTGAAATACACAAAAAATATTATAACACTGCCAGTAGCATCATTTAAGTGAGTGTTTCCATTTTAAAGCTGACTGGGTGAGAGTTTCTTCTGCCAACAGAAGCTTGAGCAGACTTAACCCATCTCCTGCGAGACTCGTAGCTGGAATTGCTTTGCCTGAGTGCCCTGTGCCAGCCGTATCAAAACTGTGAAGTGAACAGTCTGGGTGAATTATAGGGGCTGCTGGCGAAAGCTTTGCTGACCTTATTTCAGCAAGAATGTTCTCTGATTTGGGAAAGAGAGAGAGAAAAGTATTTCTAGCCCTTTCTGTATCACAAGACCAAGCTGCTGTTCAGCTGCATCTTTAACTACACGAGTTAATTGAGAAGAAAGCAGCTACAGTCATGCTCTCTTCTGATGCCAGGCCAAGTACAGCTTTGGAGTGACTCAAAGCAGTAAATTGCCAGTGTGGTCATAATTCAGGTTTGAATAATTTGCACATTCATTTGAGAAGGATCCTTTGGATCTCGGCTGTAAAGCCCTAGGTATTCTTGCAGCTTTAAATACAATTTCAAGGAGCTCCGAACATCAGGGTTTCACAAACAGTGAAATAACCAATGTCAGGTTGTTTCTGTAAACAAATGCTGGGGTTTTTTTCTGGGTAGGTGATACGTAATGTTGCCATTCCTGGAAGTGTCCAAGGTCAGGCTGGATGGGACTTTGAGCAACCTGGTCTAGCTCTCTATCGTGAGATGCTTGTACTCTTCATCACAAACTTTCTAGGCTATTTATCCCGTAAAAATCGCAAGTTTATGGCCTCAAACCCAGGCTTGCATCAAAGGGGGGCTCAGGTGAGACTTAGCCACCTCCAGCCCCACACAGCACTGTCATCTCTCTGCCAAGCCCGGTACAGTTTTACCTGCAGTGGTTAAACCCTTCCAGCACCCTGGGCTGCTCAAGTCACTCAGACATTTTGGCAGTCTGATGTTTTATTAGTGTTTCTGCAGAACTTTAATGGGAAACATTTAGTGTCAACTTCCTTTATTATGTTTGCTCAGTCATATGCAACAAGGCTTTGGGGAAGAAAATTTTTGTGTATCTTGGTAATAGCTGCGTGTTTGTGTGTGTGATGAAGAATGAAAACACGTGTTGAGGCAAGCAGTCAGGCACACGTGCATACACGCACACCCGTGCGTGTGCATGTATGCACACATCTACTTTCTCTTATGTTCTGAGATCAGCATGATATATTTTGTAGAGATACTTACATAGTTCTGGACTAAATAATTTCTTTTTGCTAATGTTCTAATCATACTTATAAATGTAGCCACTGAAGTGCGTTTTCAAATGACATCTAAGTAATTTGTGTGTCTACTAGCATTTTATGTGCCTAGACTATTTTAATGACAGTTTTCCAAGTATATGTGCTTAGCTATTTCTTCACAAGAAAATTAAGGAGTTAAAAAAATAAATTTAAGAATCTTCTGGTGTTGGAAATGTATTGTTTTTTTCCCAATACTCCCACTGACTTCAGTTGACAATTTCTAATGAAATGCAAACATCCAGTCCCCATGTTCATTGTGAGAATTAAATATGAATATGTCACAAAAGCATTTAGTTCTGGTATTGTTTAAACTCATATTTTCTCTAATAACAATATTAGAATATAATTTCCACTGGTTTCCAGTGCTTTGTAGCTTTTTTTTTTGGTGCAAGCATAGATTTTTGGTGGTTTTTATCTTAAAATATTAGTAGATATATTTGCTACTATGGAAAAATGGTTTTTTCTGACAGTTACAAAAACTGAAATGTTTCAAGATTAAATATTTCAGAACTTAGGGAAGCTTTGGAAAAGTAACCAAATTTCTTTTTAGTCTTTGCAAACTTGATAGTGTTAAAAGTGAATAATAATAGTAATAATAGTAAATGCTATTATTCTGCTTTGACAGGATATGCAACTTGTGTGCATTTTCTTAGTCAAAGGCATTTTTAGTGGTCAGTACTAATTTCATTTATATTGTAACAGCTGAATTACAAACCTAGGACATAATTCGCATTAATTATGTCTCAGATCAAGTCCCAGTTTGGGTAGGAATTGTCAGGATGACAATCACAAATAGAGTTTATACTTTTTGCCTTAAATTTTTTTTGACTCTGGCTGTGCTAGGAACCTGGATATTAATTCCTGAATTACACCTGTGTAGAGATAAAAATTGATTCTGTACATGTGGCTTTTAAAAACTCTTTTTAAAAGAGTAACTTGCACAATGGAAAGTACACTGAGCATCAGATGGAAAAATCCCACAAGTCTGAGGACGGAGAAGGAGGCAAAATGTTGTCAAGAAGTGGGATAGGGTGATTTCTGATAATTTTTTTTTGTATTTTCTCTATTTATTACATGAAAGGCAGTACCTTATTAGACCTGACAAGTCTGAAAATTATTTTCCAGTAGAAAAAGGGCTACATTTACCGAGTATGGGTGAAAAGACCATTGTTAAATTAATCTAATTCTGCACAACACAGAGTTCATTCTCTTTCAGGAGAATTTTAGAAACTGGCTGGATTTCAAGATATGTTTTAATGCAACTTTTTGGCTGCCTGCCTCCTCAGAAAATTAAGGGCCTCTGCTCAATAACTGAGTATAAATACAGTCAGCGCAGTAGGCCTTTGTTTCAGTCATGCAGAACCAATTTTTAGTTTCATGGTATCACTGTTGCATATTTTTAATTGAAACTGTTGTGAGAAATACTGACATAAATCCTCATTATTATTCTGGTTTTCCCCTGTAAGATTATGGTGCTGCATGACTTTGTTCGATATTGCTGTGGTCACCAGCACTTACATTCAAGCACAGACGTATCCCCCAAGTTTGGGAATGGGGATAAGAACTACCTTTCGATGATTAAAACCAGAGTACCAGAGAGTACCAGTGTATTCATTAGGCTGTTAATGAAATGCTTCTGCTAATGCCAGTTGTTATAAAGATTTAATAGGTTTGACATGGGGCTATGGCACAACCCCAGCAGCCCTCAGTGCTCTTACTGAATCTAAATATTCATCTTGGCAAATACGCCTGATGTTTATTCCATAGTGATGATTTCCTCTGCTGCCCAACAAAAAGAAATGAACCTCTAGTGTTTGTTAAACACACCTTTCAAAAGAACATTTTTAAAATAACAATCGTTCCTTGAAAGTCTGGTTTTCTTCCTCCTTAAAATTAACAGTTCCCATTAATAAGGCATCTCTTTTATAAAGAGATTCTTTTAATCAGTAATTCTTTCTGTCAGTGGCTCTTGTACAGAGAGTTAGATACTGAAAAAAGGTGTCAGCATAGTCAAATTGTAAGTCACAAAAAGTGAAATAACTCATACTGTGTCTATAAAGTTTATGTTTGGAAAATTCTTCCTTCTGCCCCTAACCAGTACCTTACTCCCAGGAGGAGGGTGAAAGTCCTAAACAGTGAATTTAGAAAATTAATGCAGTCTTTTTCCAGCAAGGGTCAGATTTTGAAATCCATCCATGGCTTTTGCTTGGCCTTGCATTTGAAATGGTTATCTGAGGTTTATCTTGATGACCTCTTCCAGCCCCTTCAATCTCACAGGTATCTCGGGAAGAATTTCGAATGCAGCTCTGCAATACCATTGCTATTCAGGGAAATACGACTTTTTTCCGTCTCCTGTTTTTAAAGGGTGATGCTGAAGCAAAGGCAGAACAAAAGGATGCCAGCTGTTTGCTGAGCGTCGCTATTTGGAGGATATTTTTTCTGGTCCATGTATTTTCAGACAGCCCCTGAGGGGCTTGGGGGATAGATGTGTTCCGTGACCTGTCCCAGTGATGAGCCCAGCACACTGAACACTTTGCCTCTTTTTAAAGTTGGGATTGGACTAGATGGGTTAATTTTTCTTCATGTATGTGTAGTCATGAAAATAAGTCTGGTCCTTAACTGATTCATAGCTCTTCTCTGTACTGTTGTGATCCCTCAGCTCTTTAATTTATGAGATAAGGTGATAGAAATTAGTAGCGATATTTAGCACAAGTGATGACAGCTACAATGCTTTAATATAAACATCTCACTTCCTTTGGTCCTCAGTGCCTACCACAGGGTTGTTGTATTGTCTTATTTGATTTTGCCATATAACAAACCTGGAATTTTAGAACTGATGTGAGGTTATAAGTAGTTGAGTTTTATGTTCACCTTTTGTTCACCTTTCTTTTTAAACCAATCTTACTGTATCTGCTCAGGACAGATCTGGTTATTCCCTCTACTTTTTAATGCTTATAAGGTAGTTAATGGGTTTTTGTCACCTCCTACTTCTTGCTCTTTACTCTGTAAATGTAATTTAAGCTATGAAAATCTACCTGTAGAACTTTGCCATCCTAGTCACTTTAAATGGGTGACATTCCCTGTTGAAAAAGTAAATTTCTAGGTTTTCTGTGTGCTGACTGAGTAGTTAAATATTTGAATGTTCTCAATATTTAACCAATTAGCTTTTTCAAAGGCACACAAAAAAGCTGGCAATCCTCTTGTTTGTTTATTAGTAGTAGGCTCAGGAAGGGTGATTATATGTTGTGTCACTAGCAGCCTGAAAGGAATATTTGGGAATACTCTGAAATGTAAATTTGATGAACAGTCTACCAGGAGGCAACAAAGATGGGGATTATAGGAAAGAAAAGGCAAGGAAAGGCAGATTAAAGGGACTTTGTTTTACTCATTAGTTTCTGTTCCTTCAGGAGATCAGCTACAAATCACCTGAAAAGCTCAAGAGTCCACTTGCAGGCTCTGCGCACTTGAAACTGTGTTGAGTTTTGCCCTCACTTCTCCCTCGAATACCAAATTAATTGGAAAGAAAAAGTATGACTGCTTCGTGCGTGCTGATGGGTCATATAGAGTGTTACAAAAAATGTGAAAATCTACCTTTTTAGCTGTCTTCCAATAAGGAAGATTTTCCTTTCTTTCTATAAGGAAAATATGGCCCAAACTGGGTAGGGCCAGGGCACTGGGTAGGCTATCTGGGGCAGTATATTGCTCTTAAATTTGAGTAGTAGATAGCTAGGAAAATACTCACTGATGGCGATTTCATGGGTGGACTCCGTTTCCATGGGCAGTTTTAGGCACCACAAGGTAAGAAGGACATAAAGCTCTTAGCATCCAAAGGAAGGCTACGAAGATGGTGAAGGGAATTGAGGAAAGCCACATGAGGAGTGGCTGAGGTCACTTGGTCTGTTCAGCAGCCTGGCAAAGAGGAGACTGAGGGGAGACGTCACAGCAGTCTCCAGCTACCTGTCATGTGGGGCAGCAGAGGGGCAGGCACCAATCTCTTCTCCCTGGGGGGAACCAGTGATAGGACCTGGGGGAATGGCCTGAATTTGTGTCAAGGAGAAGGAGAATGGGCTGGATGTTACGAAAAGGTTCTTCCCCCAGAGGGTGGTTGGGCACTGGAACAGGCTCCCCAGGAGAGTCGTCACTGCACTGAGCCTGCCAGATTTCCAGAAGCGTCTGGACAACATTCTCAGGCACATGATGTGTTCTTGGGGTTGTCCTGTTCAGGACCTGGAGGTGGACTTGATGATCCTTGTGGGTTCCTTCTATCTCAGGATATTCTGTGATTCTTAGTAGGAAAAGCAGTGTCAGGATGCGAATAACATACAATGCTTGGGGCCTTGCGACCCTTTCTCCTTCTGTCTCCTGCGTACCCGTGGGCTGGGGAACGTATTTGCCTTCTGTGGTTCCTATGGGTATGTAGTTTTAAGTTGGAACAAGCTTTACTCTTCACTCTTTTTCCCCACTGAAGACTTTGGCAAAGATCCCCAACATTTGTAGGCAGTACTAGGTCTATTTTCTAGGAAGTGTTTTAAGTACTTTAGTTAATGGTGTGAGGAAGGAATTTTGCTTCTAGCTCCCAGGAGCTGCCAGAATGCCATGGCACGGGGAACCCAGTAGGCCTGAAATCTCCTTTCCAGCTCAGCATGGTGATCAGGCAAAGTCTCATGGTGACCTGGCAAAGTCTCATGTTGATCACTGAGGAACACCCAATTACAGCACAACTTTCCTAATTCCGTCAAAAGTAATTTATCCAATGGCTTGGCTAGCAGTGTAAGTACAGCTTGAGATTCATATTAGGTAATCTGAGCAGACAGGTAGAACAAATTAAAGAAATAACATGGTGGCATGGGGTAGGTTGGCGGAGCGTAGCTTCTGCTCCCTCATTTCCCTTCCAGCTGTGTGAACGCCTGTCTGAATTGTTCTGGACATTTTGAGCCTCATATTCTGCTTTGCACTACTCCTGCTTTCATCAGGTGTCACTTGGCAAAGACTTACTGGGACTCTTCAAAGCCTAATCTGTAGGGAGACAGGAATGACCAGTTTATTTCCTTGTTTTTTTTTTTTTTAATGATAGACTTTTCTCTTGCATGTGACTTCCTCTTGCCCTGCAGCTCAGTCTCTGATTCTGCACTAAGACTGAAATCCTTCATCACCACAAAGATAGCAAATTCTTCATTGTGAGGAATTACTCTAGGGTCTGCTAGAGTGAAAAATTCCTTTTTAAGATTGCATGTTGATAAGTTTGATGTGGATTGTGTTCTGCAGTGATCCCTAATGATTTTTTTTTTGCACCCCTATTTTAACTCTGAATGCAGTTTGTGTGGAGGAAGAAAGGCTGCCATTCTGTGCAAGACACACTTGAAAAACTTTTTGTGCCTTTTTGTACTAGGACTTATGCAAAATACTTCAGGGGTTTCTTTTCACTAAAAAGCAGTTACTGTGTGCAAAATTTGAAATTTGTGTGACAATTAACTTTTTTGTTTCTGTGTTATCAAATTAGTACATCCTAATATACTATAAGTGCTAATAAAGTGTCTGTTGTAAGACATGTAGCAAGTGAACTTAGTATTTCAATTCTCTGCCTTGCATTTGGTAATGTAACAGAAGAGGTCTTGAACACATGGCTCCTTATGCTTGAAATAAAAGTAAAATCCTTTATTCAACATTCAGAAGATTGTCTCTCAAAAAAAAAGTTAAAACAACTTGTTATGAAAATACTAGCTGCTGAGAAAGAGAATAAACATGTCATTAGGTATTCAAAAACATTAACCATAGTTTGCCTTAAGCATTGTAATTGTCAGTCACATTATTTTCTGTTGAAAAGATTTTTTTTGTCTAATGTATTAACTTTATGCCTGCTAATTATGCTTTTTGCTGATAATATAGATGAAATTCATGAAATCTGCCAGTAAGAGACATATTTGGAGGCAACAGTCCCATGCAACACTTTAGTATTCCATTTAAAAATAAAAACTAAAAGTCAAATAATTGCAGATTAGGATAGCACAGCAATTTACATTGGGTATAAATTTGGTTAGATGCACTTTCTTTGACTGTTAAGTACTGACTTTGGATCTAGATTGTTCATAATACGATGTTTTCCCACCTGCTGTCATGTGGCCCGGAGTTTCTAGGAGAAGCCTAGGATAGGGTTGGGACTAGTGCAGGGCTCCTAAATACAGCAACATTATTTGGTTTTTAATTGCTTTGGAACTTACGGAATTTTCACTAAATTTATACCGCTGCCAGAATGCCATCAGGCAGTGAACTTACAAAGGCTTTTACATGATGTCTGGACTGCAGTGGATCTCTCAGGCTTTAGTGATCTAGCATTTTTTCTATGTGAATGCATCGATACGGTTGTATTTCTAAACTCTTCTTGGGTTTCAGTTGATTCAGTGCTTCAGGACAGAGAGTTACTGGCCAACTTTCTCAAAAAGGCTTTTGCCATTTTGACGTATGGGAAAACCCTCTTCTCTTTGTGTTGCGATCTTTCCGAGTAAAACAGTGTTATAGTCAAAGATCATGATAATCCCTCTAACTCCACTGACAGGGTTTTTGGGATCTTAACATCTGTTGTCTAACTCTTCCCAGTAAGTTTGGCACTGAGCAGGGCTCTGTGATGAGCAGAAGCATAGTGCAAGACACAAATCATCTGTATTTGTGAGCCATCCATAGAGCCTTGCTTCTGACTCGTGGCAGTGCTGTCACGGACTTGCTATACTTGCTTTTTGTTCCACTTATTCACAAAATAAATTATCTTAGTTTCAATCCATCTGTGTTGGAAACGTCCACAAAACTTCCTCCAGCATGGACAGAACAACAAGCTTTGCATTTGCACCAAGGCAGCTGGTCCTCAAAATTTGCCTTTCATTCAGTGCTTTGAGTTTTGAAGTGAAAATACAAAGTCTGCTCCCTGACAGCTGGCGAGGGTATTCTTTGTGATGGCTTGGAAAGTCCTGGACTCTATAGATGTGGCTGAATGGGGCATGCAGATGTTTCTTAATGATTCTGCTAAAATCGGTGCTTCTGGTGCAGATAATAAAAATAATATAAACCCAGTCAATAGCTACTAGTCTTGCACTGAAGGACTATCTGGTTTGGATTATTTTTATAGTAGGATGTATGATTTCTTTTCCCAAAATACTAATGAGGTTCTTTCAAAGGGACGGTCAAATGATGGGGGAAAAAAATACATCTTCAGAGACATGATAGCACAAATACTTGTTTCTACTGAAGGTCAACAGTCTCTTTTTGCAAATATATTTTTTTATGTGTTTTCCATACTGGCAACCTTTGATGTGTTACATGGTCAGTCCCTGGTGTCTGAACCCTACAGTTAAGCATCTGTCAACACTCTAACCATGACATGTCATCATGTCTAGGCTGGCATCCTTTTTTATGTGCTTCAAATGTTTTAGCTTTAAATCTCATTCCTCTAACTGTATAG
The DNA here is from genome assembly GCA_013399875.1 of Gymnorhina tibicen. Taxonomy (NCBI): domain Eukaryota; kingdom Metazoa; phylum Chordata; class Aves; order Passeriformes; family Artamidae; genus Gymnorhina; species Gymnorhina tibicen. The sequence continues at coordinate 1,516,567 of VXAZ01007727.1, forward strand.
TGTTGTTTCTTGTTGATTTGCAACGTAATTATGCATAACAATACAATATTGTTTTGAAGTTGCTAAAGAGTTTTTCATAAATCAGTATATCTACTCTAATAAATCAGATGGTGGATAACGCATTGATTTTGGTTTATTCGGTTGAAAATTTAGTTCTTGGTAAGCGGTGGGAATGCTCTTATGCTAGCTAGTGCCCAAGAACAGGAATACTGTCCTTCATCACTGAGTTAATTAATGGCAGTTTACATTCTATCAGGGTGACTGGCCTAGTGTTGTTAATCATGTCAAGCTTCTCTGATTTATGTTTAGTGTAACACTTTTTTGATGTAAGGCTTATTATCTATTTCAAAACACAGTGGTCCAAGGGTGGGTGTAAAATTACTAGATGAGTTTGAATGACTCACTCTTATTTTGCTACTGTTGCGCTAGTCAAAATTTGGTACAATGTTTCTTCAGAGGGTGTGGGGTACAGTTTGTTTTCTTTCAAAATTGTGTAAAAACTATGTTTCAATTAAATTCCGTATTAAATTTAAAATTCAGCTCAATACTGAACAATGTCATTGTCAAATTCTTGTACTTGCATCTGTTTGATTCTGGTAGAATTGAAATATAAAGACACGGTTATGTGCTCTGCTGGATATACAGAGTATTTACAGTCTAGCATCTATTTCAGTATGGGGATGAAATCTGTGGAACTGACTGGTTTCCATGTTATTCTGTGTCTAATTTTTTTTTCTTCCACATAAACAAAAGAAAAGAGTAAAATACTTTTCTCTTTAGTTGTTCTGGTATACAGACGCTGTTTAAAGTAATTGGCTTTATTGTTTGAATATCAGATCTATGCAAAGAAACAATGCTTTAAGATGCATAACCCTGCTGACTTCAAAGCATCAAAGAAAACAGTATCCTGCCTGGTTCCTTAGTACACTGCCCTGCTTTTAGCCTAGGATAGCTTTGTTTTCTCTGCAACAGATTTTTGGGCTAAGGTGGGTAAAGAGCGTGTGAAATGTGACAGTACTTTGGACCCAGATCTGAATATGGTGATGGCTGCCAAGGTTGGTCATGCCCAGGGTCACTCTGAGTCCTAGTGGCCCTGGCTGAGCCACAGAGTAAAGTGATTTTTCTCTTGACTCACCAGCCAGGAAATTATTCTGTGGAGGTATTAATTCAGCCCAGAGAATTGACCTCCTGCTCTTTAGAAGGAATATCAAGTCACTGGTTAATAGTGTTGTATGCTTCTACTAACAAGGAGGTTGATTTAAAGTCTTTTCAGTTGGTGTTCTCATGTGGACCTACATCAAGGAGACTTGGCTGAGAAAACTGCCGAACTAAAATGGAAATAAACATACACTAGGGGGGAATAGCAGTGCTGTAAAAATATTCATAATGTCTGTGTTAAAATAACACAGTGCAGCATCTTTTGATGGGTGCATGCTGTGTGTAATAAAGTAAACGTTTTAGGTTAACTGCTGTAGGTGGAGGTTATATGCCAATGAAGCAAACCCTTCTGTCCTTCCTGTAACTTATTTACATGGCAGAGCCTGATGGATGCAATCCTGCTGCATCGCTTCACACGACACCAGTGTGCCCTTGGGAGCAGAGGTTCATCTGTGCGGTTTAAAGGGAAGAAAAGTGCCTCTGCACACGTGTGGTCCCTCTTGCAGGGCACACGGTGACTGCAGCAGAGCTGTACTGGTGGAAGCCCTACTCTGCTGTGGACACAAGCTGGGAGAGTTAGGGCTGGAGAAGAGAAGATTCCAGGGAGACCTCTATGGCAGCCTTCAGTACCTAAAGCGAGAGAGCTTTTTACAAGGGCATGAAGTGATGGAACAAGGGAGAATGTCTTCCAAGTCACAGAGGGCAGGTTTAAATTAGGTAATAAGAAAAAGTTCTTCACTGTGAGGGTGATGAGGCCCTGGCACAGGTTTCCTAGAGAAGCTGTGGGTGCCCTATCCCTGGATGTGTTCAAGGCCAGGTTGGATAGGGCTTGGAACAACCTGGTCTAATGGAAGGTGTCCCTGCCCATGGCAGGGGAGTTGGAACTGGATGATCTTTAAGGTGCCTTCCAACCCAAAGCATTCTATGATGGTAGGTGATGTCTATTCTGATGGCAATTTACCTTTCCAGCGTGCTGCCTGGTTTCTGAATTATTTGCCTTAAGTATGTAATAGCTTGCTTCAACAAATCTATTATTCTCTACTGATGTTCGTTTTCAATTTTTCTACTTCTCCTTATTCTTCCACACCCCTTATTCTCTCACTTTAATGTAGCTTGGTTATAAAAGTACGCAGCTATAATAATCTAGTAATAGACACGTAGTAGATACTCTTGACTATTTCCTAAGACAGTATATTATTTCCCACTCTTTATTGTAGGGATAGAAAATAGACAGCAAATAAAGGCTTGTTGATGGTGCTCCTTAGGCACACTCTGTGTGCATGTTTGTAGGGAGGAATAGGTGGATGTCCAGATTTGTGTGGGTGTTCTTACTCTGCACAAGATCAACTGCTTTAATTGCTCACTCTCCTTCATTCATCTTCCTTAAGATGCTGAATCAAAATCCCATTCCTCTTCTAATCTCTCTCCACATCATATATTAGATTTCATAACCGGTCCATAATTTCTACAAGAACTAACAGATAGTCAGACACTTGTAATAAAAGTGCTGTTTCATTCCAGTTGACTACACAGCACTCATACAGCCTGAGTATCATAAAGCTTTGAACTGGCTCATGGAAAAGGGAGCAGCAAGAAAATGGTCCGAAAATGCACCATATGCAGCAGAGCTACACTTCAGTCCAGAGCTGTGAGGGGTAAAATACTGCACCTTTCAGCTAATAATCTGCAATCCCATTATCTCTGAGCCATGAACTGCATTGTTGGTGATGTACAGGCTGGATTATCCTATCTACTTTTTGTACCATATATCCAAAAGTTGACACTTAATTATGTTGTCCGACAGTAGATCAAGTTTTACAACAGCAACAAAGGATTAAAACGGTTTTATATTGGGGACATTCAGAGGATAAACAGTGCTGTGTTATAAGAGGGAACGGCAGTCAGCTGTGTTACCATCTGGGAGAGAAACATTGAAGTGCTATTAATATGTAAACCTTTTAGATTCTTTTTTTTGTTTTTAGAATTGGTAGCATTCCTAAAGAACTGATTACGCTTCTGTAGTCAATTTTGGTGTCAAAGGATGCTGCAAATAGTATTACAGCAACTCTTAAGATGAGCACAACTATCTTCTCATTTGCTTTTAAGGTTCCCCCTTCAGACGCTGGAGCAGCGAGGGTAACATCAGATCAGGTTTTTGTATGGCAGTAAATCCACTGTGTTGCATAAGCACTCCATTTGACACAGAAGAGGACAGTGCAGACTCTTCTCTATCTCAGCAGAACTTATCCATATGTATGGCAGTTACTCTTTCAATTCAATGTGGTAATCACTTAAATATCCTAATTGGCTAATTTTATTTTTGCATTCGCTGCTAATGTGCTAATTGTTTTATTTCTGGGAAAGCTGTAAAAAATGCTACTTGATATTGATTTATTTATCTTCTGCTCCATTTAGTTTTATTACAATATGGTTTGATTTCATTCTGTATTTCAGGAAATCATTATCATACATAAATATTTTAGTGAAGAAGGGTAGGGGCAGAGTAAAAAAAGGGAGAAGAGGGATAAATACAAGGTAGAAATTTTATGTTTAACTTAATTTCTTTTCTGATCAGAACATGTTTGGCTGCATTTCATTCATTTAGTTTCCTTGCAATAAAACACAAAAATAAAAAGCCAATCAGTACAAACTCTCCAGGGTTTTACTGTCCTGGATTCCAGTGAACATGGCCCAATTGCCTCTTTACTTTCTTGAAAGCATCAGCCCTTTGAAAAGGCTCATACAGCTGTGTATAATCGCTGAGACTCTACACAGCCCTGAGCTGTGGAAGGGAATTAGCTCCCCAGAGCCAGGATGCTTTCCTTTGAGGGAAAGCAGGGGAGGAATGGCTTCTCATCAAGATGATACCAGGTGAAGGTACAGAAAGTTTTAAGTCCCATCTGGGAAGTCCAGCTCCCTCTCTTACAGGCAGAGATTCATGTAATACCAGTTCATCAGCCTGTTTATTATACTTCTGCTGTGCTAATTATTTTGATGGCTGTGTTAGTGTCTCCACAGGCCAGTGCTGACACTTTTAGGGGTGAAAAGCAAGTAAATTCTAAATACAAGTTTGAATTCAGAAAATAAAGGAATGCTTATGCCTAAAATTGAGCCCACACTAAAACTGAGCCCACACTGGATGTAGGTCTGCAGCATTTTCCTCCTTCTGCATTTACTGGGTCAAAACTTGGAGTAAGACCCATGATTTTGTCTCATCAGTTGTAGGTAATTCTAGAAGCTCTATTCAGCTTACAGCATTTGTGGAAGGAGCACAGGTTTTTCTTGATTCAGAGCTATTAATGACTATCAATATGGTTAAGAGCTCATTCTTTTCTCTTTCTGATATGAGAGAGGAAAAAAGTGCGTTCTGACCTCTGTAATTTCTCTCTTTTGTTGCAGCACATTCTAAACTCTACACACGCTTAATTTCTAAGTAGTCCAAATCTGGTTTTGAATTTTCCTTTTAGTCATGGAAATAAGGAAGGAATTTCAACTCACTGAACCATGAAACCATTAAAGAATCAAATACAGCGTTTGGAAGGATCAGATGGATAAAAACTAGCCTTGAATATCCAAATAGCAGAGAATGCTCTTCTTAAATGCTCTCTTTTTAAGAAGTTAGCAAATTGGGGAAAATGTGCCTCTTTTAATGAGAAGATACAGTTGGCAATTTTACAACTTTTTGGTTAAAATACATGTTTTAAAGTGTGGTGCCTGTTTTCTCATCATAAACATCCCCTTTACATGACCTTAGAGATGCCTCACTGACTTTCTTGCAGTCAGTGAACTTTACATGTCATCCCTGATGAATCTTTAAAAATCCTAAGACTTTCTCTTTTTAAGGGTTTTTGGGTTCATTCTCTGATGTAGATATCCCTCCTCTCTCAGAAGTCCTTTTCAGCACTAAAACATAGTGTTAGGTTTTCCTAGAAGGCAAGGAGTTTTGGGGTAAGAAGTTTTCAGGATTAAATAAATTGTGCTCTGTCTCGCTAACTATATTGAGCACACTTCTATGCATTTTTTTTCTTTATCACTGTGCCTTTTAATGAAATATGTGGGGTTTAAAATCTGAGATGAAAGGATTTGGGCAGGGGTGCAAGCAAGTTCACTCCTAAGGCTATTGAATATTTTTGAAAAAGCTTTCTGTGGCCTTTAGCAAGACTGGAAACTAGTGAAAAGGATACTGTTCAGAGACTTTGAAATAAAGGTGGGTGCCAACAAGACTTTCGTGAACTTTAAAGAACCTTCTACCTGTCTTTCTCTGACTGTATTGCAGTATAAGAAATCTGTGCTTCCATAGGAAGCAACTTTGTTTCTACCCAGGGCTGTATGTTTTACATATGTATGTGCTGTCTATTCTTAATACGAAGTTTCAACAGTATGTGCAGCTTACATCCACAGTAGCCATCTATCACTTGAAAGAAGGTTTTAATTAACAGAACCCTAATTTTAATGAGGTGCTGAGCCATGATCTTGTAAATTCTGCAGCACAGAGAATCACTTAGTTCAGGTTCACTCGTAACAATCCTCAGCAGCATGGTGTGTTTTATGACTGTTTAACAGATTTTGATGTTAATCTAGGAACCCTTTCTGGAGCGACTGTGTTCTTTACCTTGTAAGCATATTTTAAATTAATTGTGTTAAGTTTTTAAAGCATAACTGTTACTTGCCTTCTGATCAAAATGTCTGGTATGTCTGAACTGTTCACCCTGGGCCTCCAAGGGGATTCACTGCTCTCAAATCCTTTCCAAAAGCGTCTTTGCTGCAGTACCTAGGCCAGGGTAGGTATTATTTTTGCAGAAACCACTTGCATTTAACAACTGCAGCAAAGTGCATGGGTTATGCCGTTTCCCTTATCTTCTCCTCCTGTGACTTCAGGAATGTGCTGTGCAGGAGGAAAGGGCAGTTTCGGTGGCATGGTTGATGCCCTGGCTGAGATGTGCTAATTTAAATGTGCTGCACTTGACACAAAAGCAGAAGGTGGGAAGTGAGGCATCCTCGCGTTTCTGTATCCTCATGTCTGAGCTGCCCCATCGCCGGTCCGTGACTGATCCAAAGTGACAGCAGCGCGCTGAGCTGCTTTAACCTGTAACGAGCTCTTCCCGCTCCCGAGGGGCAATTCCAGCATGCTGAAGACAGAAACACGTATCTACAAGATCCCTTTCCCTGAAAATGCTGCGTGGGGCGAAGATGGTGGCTCTGCAGCAGTGTGAAAATATTCACTTTGTGGGAGGGATGGCCCTGGGGCAGCAGTGCCTGCTGCTTTCCCTGCTGTTTCCCAGAGCCCTCGCTAAGCAGAGCACATAGGAGAATTTAAGAATGAATCCCTGTGTGAAAGGGTTTTTTTCCCCCTCTTCTGAAGTATTATCACTTACAAGAAGCCATTCAGGTAGTTGTGAATGTTTTTTTAATGGGGACATTGTAAAGACGGGGCTCCCCCGTGGAACCAAGAACCAGAAACATTGAAATAGTTCCCTGACAATGGAAATAGAGTGCCATTCTGGCAGATTTTAAGCACTAAATATACAGCTGTTTATCCATAGCAAAATAGGAAATTTATAAAACTCGAAGCGTGGGGTACACTTTTTCAGGTAATAATCATGCATTGAACTAAATTTTTATTATTTCATAATCCAAAGGGCCCAGTATTTAACTGCGTTTTTTTCAACTATTATGAACCTTTAGTAGTATTTTTTAAAAAGACTGAGTAGAATCAAAAAAGTTTTGGGTTGGAAGGGACCCATCTAAAGACCATCTAGCTCGAATCCCCTTTGCATGGGCAGGGACACCTTCCCTTAAATCAGGTCACTCAAGGCCCCATCCAACATGGCCTTGAACGCTTCCAGGGATGAGGCAGCCACAGCTTCTCTGGGCAACCTGTGCCAGGGCCTCACCATCCTCATAGAGAAGAATTTCTTCCGGATTTCTAATCTAAACCTATCCCTTCAGTTTGTAGCCATTCCCCGTTGTCATATCAGTCTGTGCCCTCTTGTAGCCCCCTTTAGGCACTGGAAGAGGCTCTGAGGTCTCCGTGGAACCTTTTCCTCCCCAGGCTGAACAACCTCTCTCAGCCTGTCTTCAAAGAAGAGGTACTCCAGCCCTCTGAGCATCTTCATGGTCCTCCTCTGCACTCACCTCAGCATGTCCACGTTCTCCTGTTAGGACTCCAGTTCTGAATACGCACTGCAGGTGGGGTCTCACCAGAGTGGAGGAGAGGGGCAGAATCCCCTCCCTCACCTGCTGCCCATTGGTCCTTTGGATGCTACGCAGGTGGTTTCTGGGCTGCCAATGCACAGTGCTGGATCCTGTTGAGTTTCTCCCCCACCAACTCCCCCAGTCGCTTGTTTTCAGGGTTGTTCTCATTCCATTCTCCATCCAACCTATACATGTGCTTGGGATTATGCTGACCCATGTGCTGAAAATATGTTTTTAGCAAATGGATGTGTTACTTAGTATCCTGCTGATTCACTAATGTTTAATGAGCACATAACATTATACCCATCTCTATACTGCCAGCATTTGCACTTGAAGTGTGGACTTCTGTTTGCATTTTTATAAAATGTGCATTTCATAACATTGGAGTTCAGCATAATCTTTCGACTTCCCCATCAACTTCTATTTCACATTATCAAGGAGCTCCATTTCCAGAATTTAACTGATGCTTTTGTTCAAATGATTAGTAATTTCTTTTGTACTAAGATTAGCAAACGATGAGAATAATTTTATTTGAATCTAAGTAGTCTTCCTATTCAAGCACTGTTGAAAGAAAACTTAAGTCAGCATTCAAGTTACTGTTCAGACTCCGGGTTTTTAAGTGATAGTGCATTTCGTTGTCTTGTCCTACTCACATTGTGTTGAGAATGTAGAATGAGACCTTCTGGTATCTGTGGTTTGTACCACAAATAAATATTTAACTCTACCCAACTTGTTCATCAGCTGGTAATTGAGAACATCAGCAATGGTTTCCATTTTAGTCACACATTCCAACAGTTTGGTTTGTGGATTGGTTTTTTTGTTGTGCTTTTTTTTTTTCTCCAGAATTTAGTGGAATTGATTGTGCATTTACTTAGGCAATCCCATTTCAGGGGATGTTATTAGGAACTCCTTTTTGGAAGCATCAGTGTGTTCTTCTTGGACCTGAACCCTTGCTGAACACTTAAGAGCTCCTCAACTAGTTTTTACAGTCTGTTGTCCTGTAAAGTAATAAATGGCCCAAATTTTCTACACACTAATTAAAATTCCATTTCTCATGAATTCCTTAATTGAGAGCAAGTCATTATGTGCTTTGTTGATTCTTAAGTGCAAAGATAATTGCAATGGGCAGCATGAAAGTGGTTTGATTATTGCCTGTCGAGTCTTGTGAATTCTAATAGGTCTAATTGCATAGCATCAATTCATCATCTCAGCATCACTTTTTATTATTAGCTCTCTGAATTGCCATGTGCTCATAAAGAAGTGTAGTAGTATATCAAGGATGACACGGTACCTGGCCTACTGTAATTTTCCTTCCTTTCCTAATGTTACTACTGAAATTAGATGTTTATTATATGGTCCCCCTTTGCAGAAACTACTTCAAAATTTGTCTCCATGAAGAAAAGGCTACTGTCTTCCTCTGAATTTGCATTTATAATTTCTTTGCTAAATGATAGTCAGTCCTATTTTTTTCCTTTTCTAAATCGTTCCCATAAATCCTGACCATAATGTGTTGGCTACAAAACATCTATCAAAAGCTTTATGACAGGGTTCTTTGTTATTGCTGAACATTATTTAAATGATGAGGACTCTAATGAAGTGAAGTTCCTAACAAAACTTCTACTGGTCGAGAAGCAGGAGAAAGGGAGCACTTGGTTGTATTAGAATTTCATTTTGTGGGAATTTGGGAGGAAGGATTGGTTTTGTGGGGTGTCTTTTTTTTTCTTTTTTTTTTTTTTTTTTTTCTCCCAANTTTTTTTTGTCCCTAAAGCCAAGGGTATCAGTTTAGAAAATCTTGAAGATGGCTGAACATAACTAGAGAGGAATGCATAGTATTTTAGCTAAAGGTTATGAGGTTTTGGATCAGTAATTTTTAATAATATGTAATTTTCTGCAAATATGCAGAAAAATCCTACCTTCTGTGAAAGATGAAGTTTCTAGTAAGACAAATATTTAAATTATAAACCATGAACACTATCAGCACTAACATGGGGTAAAAGTTTCCTTTTGAGTTTTTCTTAAGAATGAAAAGATGCCGTTGTGCATATGCTAAAGCTTTGCCTTTTTCTAAAGCTTTAAAGTGTAGTGAAACCATCATCCAAGATTCCTCATCCTTGGCTTCTTCCATCTGGTACTATTTACAGGCTTCTCAAACAACAGCCACCAACAGCCAGTGCTGCAAAGTGATTTTCTAAGTCATACAGCAGCCCAGGTGGGTTTTAGCACTTGACTGCATAAGTGGCACTGGTGAAGCAATTGGATTTACCTTCTCCAGTGTGCTGCTTTCAGGCCCAGGATCCACATGGAAAACACTCACCTGCCTAAGGTCAGGTTGTTTGCCATGATTAGTATCAAGCATTTGGCTTGCTTTGAAAAAACAAGTGCAGTGGTATCACAAGAACACGTGAAAGTACATCTGTGTTTGATTTTCTTTTCTGCTGTCTTGCCCAACGTGTTTTTGCTTGCTTGATTGTATGTTGCTCAGCTGGCAAGGTCAGCCAAATGGTTTACTGCTTCACGTGCTCCAATTTCTAGCACTTTGTGAACAATAAGAGCTGACATTATTCTTGAAGCAATTGCTTTCACTGTGAAAATACCAGTCTGTCTTTCCGACAACCCGTGCAAGGGGAAATGGCACTGTGAAGTACAACTTTGCACACGGACTTCTAAAAAGTCCCTCTAATCCTCAGGCTGGTGTTCAAGTGGATAATGTGATTTTGCAGACATTTCTTCTTTTCCTGGAGAAACAATGCATTGAGCTTGTGGGCACTGCAGATGGCAAAATAACCATTTTGCCTAAATAACAAGTGCAATAAAATTTGCAAATATTTTTCTCAATACGGTTTCCCAGAAATGAAAGAGTTCCCTTCGGCAAGGGACAGTCTTGGGTTTGGAAATGGCGTGTGGTTCTCACACTGGTCACTCTCCCAAGTTTTGCCATCTCCCCATTAGGTTTTTTCAAATGTATTGCTGCCATTTCTAGTCCCATTCTTTCTGGTTCCCAGTTCCTAAACCCCAATATCCTTTTTGAGTGACTTGAGTTAGAAATTCTCCACTGGTGATTATTGTGAAATGCTTGTGACAGGCTAGTGGCATGCTACAATATTACTGAGCACATAAGTTTGACTTTATTTACATTGGTGTTTCCTTTACAGAAAGTTGAAGCTCAAGAATGTCCTTCAGCAGCTCTTTTAGCTCATTACATGACTTTCCAGAAAGTTGTTTAAGTACATTTTTTTTCAATTGAGCTGAACAAGAGGTGACACCAGTGTTTCTCCAAGGGCTCTTCCTAGTGACATTGACATGGAGAACATTAGCAGTGCAATAAGCCTCAGCAAGTTGCTAACAGTTCACTTTGCAATACATATTTTATCTTGAAAAGAAAATAGTTTCCCTGTTTCTTATTACGGTATATTTGTTCATGCTGGAAATTCAACTGTTTACAACTTACATTGATGCAAAACACTCTCAAGATGTTTGTCAAAGCTTGTTTTTCACTTGGAACCACAGGAGCATTACATATTGTGTGAAATATCACACCACAATTTTTGCTAAATACCCTCATTGGATGCATTTCATGATTTTACGTAGCTTTTTTGTCTGCCAGCTTTTTTGTTCTGATTCTGAACACTTTTGCTGGAGACTTTTAGCTCCTTTCCACCTCGATGGTGCTTACCAGTGGTGTTGGTGAGCTGAGCTGCGTTGTAAGCAGGCAGCTTCTGTACCCCAGCCGCTGAGTAGCCTGGCTGAGCTGGTCACAATCCATGAGAGGGTGTATATGCCTTAATAAGCAGTATTGCTCAGTTAGATGTTGTGATAGGAACACAATCCAGAGAGCAAATGGAGTAAAGATGGAGTGGCGTTTTCTTGTAATTTTCTATTCTCTCCTTTTGATATCCTTCTGAGCTGGAAGGCTGAAGAGATCAGATTATTTCAATGGGATGCTTGTGGTATCTGTGAAAGCTCAGTTCTGAAAGAAAACTGATAAAAGCATTAAGGGCAGAGCACCATGGCCAGGCGCAGCCATATTAGTTTCTTTGTCCCCTCGCCTGCCGTGAGTCACATCCTGCTGTCCTGTCAGGGGAGGTATGAAGTGAAGGGAAAACTGTAAACTTGGGCTCAAATTTAAGGAGTCCTGAGAACAAGCAAGTTGTAACAAGTCATGGCCTGTGCCCTGATGGCACTGGGCAAAAGCTCCGGTTGGCTGAGTGTGTGTGGAAGGAAGTGGTGGTAGAGCAATTGTACCTCCACTGCACCCCTGCTCTTCCAAACAAAACAGCCGCTCTCTGTCTTTATTCACAACTTATATTTACTTAGTTCTGCTAAAACAGTAGCTTTATGTAAAGCTATAAATAATATACATTAGCCTCCTTCTGTTTGAAGTATTCAGAGAAGTAATAGCTGTTTATTGCAAAGCATGCAGGTAGCAGGGTTGAAGCACTGAAGTTTTTGTCTAAATCTGTTATTTGTTTCTCTGTTCCATATCTATAGCAGAGATAGTCTGTCTATAGTCTGTGCAGACACATCTTTCTATTTCCCTCCTCCCTCTAGGACCAGGCTTGTTTGTGCCCTGCCTCCATCATCTGCTGGGTTTGCTTTTAGGATGGATTGCAGAGCACTGGATTCCAAGCGCTAATATTTGTCTCATTGCCAGCTGATGAAACTAAACTATCTTTCAAACTAGAGAGCACCTCTGGGGAAGAGGTCGGGGGAGAATGGTCAAAGGAATTTATCTTGGCATGTACAGCATTCTCACAACTTGGTGTCTGGAATATGTTGATATCAGGAGGGTGCTTTACTGTGGTTTCAGCCACCTAAAATAAAATGTAGTTGATGATAGAAAGTGAGATTCCTCTTCCAGGCAAGAAGTCTCATCCTATAGTTCAAAGAGCTGTCCAGTTATTTCACTTATCACACTTACATAAGGCAATTAAAGTGGCACTGGCAACTGGAAATTTAGTCAGCTTTTAAAAATGAGTTGAGCTTATATTTGGTGCTGCATCATATTTCCCTGTTTCCACTGACTGTGTTTCTGAACTTGGGAGAGTTCAAATTTAAAGTTAAATTTAAGTTAATTTTTTCCTCTTTTTGTTGTTTTGTAATGGGCTCATAGTTACAGCAGGGCAAACCATCTCTAAGGGAACTGACTGTAGACAAAGATCTGTTAAATGCAGGTAGCCAGAAGTACAGAAGAGAAATACTTAAGGTCAGGTAAATTAGATACTATGTTTTTCTTGTGAAAGTAAAAAGGTAGTAAGAGCGAGATCTTTCAGTGATGCCCTTTAAAAAATGAAATGATGAATGTGCGTTCCTTCACACTGAAGGTGTGCTCTCATTTCCTTGGCTGTTGTTTGGATCCTTGTTACCTCTAAGCAGCAGTCTCACCGACTTCTGTGCGATTGCTCCCAAGCTTGGAAGCAGTTTGCCAGTGTGGAGCTATAATCACTGTGTTTATTGCTGTGAGGAAAATACAGTATTCTCTTTATAGAATGGAGTCCTGTAGCACAGTTCAAATGAATCCTCAGCTCTGTCTTTTTAACTGGGATTTACTGTATTTTAAAAAATATTTTCATGGTTTATTTAAAAATATTTAATGGTTTCAGTCTTTCAATTTCTAACTTTCTCCTCCATCTGCATCCACGTGGATTTGAGAGGTGATAAATGGTACCAAGAGGCTGCACAAGGCTCTCCTATCTGTATTGCAAGAGCTGCACTGTATTGTTTGTGGCAATGGAAGTACTGAACTTTCCTTGCATGGTTTCCAGTGTTCAAACTTGAAAGTTAATAAGGCTGATTTAGCTGCCACTGGTTTCTTTTGAAGATACACAGAGAACCTGTAATTTTATCACCTTTTTCTGTTTTTCTTAAAGAAGTCATGCAAAATCCGTAGCAAAGCATCTAAATTCTGCTGTGAGGGATATGTAGATTAGAGAAGTGTCAAACAAAAAAATGTGCTCCAGTTTCTGAGGTGAAAGAAGTTTGTTTATCCCCAAGAAAACATAAAGAAATAGCAAATGAAAAAAACAAATGTGGGTAACTTTTTGTAATGTGCTGCCCTTAAGGAACAGATGCACCAGTGAAGCTATGAATATAATAAATTTGTCTTTGAAACTCTAAGTCATACTTTGCCTTTTGAAGAAGCCTATAAAACTTCCTATTATGGTAACAATTTTTTCAGTGTTTTTAAAAACCTTTTTACCTGAAGTGATCTGATTAAAGAATTTTTATCCCTTCAATGGGCAGATAAAACCAAGGCTGGCAGTTTCCCCTCGTTTCACCTGAGGTTATTCAGCTGCTAATAAATGATTAAGGGTTGTTTAGTTTGGTCTTCTGAAAACTTTCTGCTATAATCACCAGTCCTTTCAAGTGAAGATCAGTGTTTTGTAAGCTTTTATGCTAATATTCTAAATCCTACATGAAGGACACGTAATTAGAGTGATTCAATATTTTCATGAGGGAAAGCAAGCCTTGAAGTATTGGCACAGTATCTGGGGCTCTGGTTGTATTTAAGATGTCCCATGGCCATGGTAAACATAACATGTTGGATTGTTTTCTTTGTTTCTTTGGATGTCTTCCTTTGTTTCAACATCCCTACGATGAACTTGACTGAATAATAAAGAACATTTTAGTAAGAAATGCTGGAAGTTATCAAAACAGAATTTGCACAGGAAAAATCCTTAAAATAGGAAATAAAGAGCTTTTACTATGGCTTATTGTTATATTATCAGAGCGCTCTGCTGAACTGTTCAGCACTCAGAGGAAAGTGTAAGAAATTAGTTCTAAGTATTAATCCTTTCTGGATAAAAGTAGTCTGGTACTACGTTTTGTAGTGAGGCTGAGTGACGTTTTTGTTTGTTTTTTGTTTTGGCTTGGTATTTTTGTTTTATTTTCTTTTGTTTGTTTTGTTGTTTTTTATTTTCCCAGTATCCTAAGGGGTATATTTATGCTTTAACTGTGCAATACACCAGCAGAGGTAACTAACTTCACTTCAACAGGACCGGGTTGGACACTGAGAGCAGACGAAGTGTAACAAGGGGTCCATGCTTTGAGAAGCTGAGAACATACATTAGCCCATTTCTGATTTCTGTGCCTCTGTAATTAATCCATTTCCAAAACTAGAACGGGAGTTAACCTAATCCTCATTTGCATTGCCTTGATTTGTGTTGCATGCTTTTTGGGGTAACATTTGCAAGATTCTCTACTGAATCAAGAATCAACTGAGATTAAATATCCCTTGAATTTACATGGCTGGTGTTACATGCTTTACCAGACTGTGGATTTTGGTGTAAAATTTTTGTGGAATGGTAGACTGAAACTCTGTCTTAGTGTCTGAAGAATAAATACTCTATTTAGGGCAAGCAAGTTTATTTTTGAGTGTTGAACAGCCTTATCAATTGAATTAAACCCAAACTCGCTCACAAACATCTTTTGCTATTCAATATAATGAAAATAGAGAATCGTTGTGGCTCATGCTTTCCTACGTGTAGCAAACATAAACCAAAAGACAGATTAGGACATTTTTGTCTATAGCCTTTTCCACTTGAAAAGATTAATAGTCAGTGAAAGGTGGAGAGCATCGCTTGGGTCAAGGGGGTCACTTGGTATGTGTTTCATGAGCCACTCGAGGAGGAGGGTGCTTGGCCGAGCTCCTCTGCTGCTACAGCAAAATGAGGTTTGCACTAGTGTGTGGAGGACAAAATCTGCTTGGGGCAGCATAATTTAATCTTTTCTGTTTTTCCTAGGTATACTAAGGTCTTTATTTGGGTAGGAAGGTAGGGAACAAGGATAACATTTGAGCATTTCTGCTGCAAATTCTTCCAGTAAAGATTAAGAAAGAAACCAGAAATAACAAGTTGTGAATGTCATAATTTCGTGTTCAGTCTTGTCACGTTCATTTCAGGTTCATTCGTATCACACTATGAATATCCCAAGTGGAGCTGTTGCCTTTTAGCTTTACACGTAGGCAGTTATTTCCATGGAAGTTGTGGGGCCGTCTGTCTAGCCGCTGCTTTGACATCTGTCATCGTGGCACTAAATTGCTTTGTAAAACCTATTACTTTGGGATATAGTATAGTGTCTCTTAATTGCACCACTTGCTTCTCCTGCCTGAACAGAGCCTACTTTTGTTTCCGACGTTAATGGTGAGGCCCTGATGGCAGAGCGATGCTGTAAGTTCATTGATGGGAGGGGAACTGCTCTGGGATTACACAGACATACTTGGGCCTTGTATTTTATGACAAGCATGAGTGCCAAAAAGGCTTGGGCTTTGACTTGTGTGACTTAATTCTCTGGCCGGCTGTCGAGGCAGTAGTGTAACCATTGCAAACAAGCTCTCTGTGTTTTTCAGCTTCCCACAGATGCTGAGTGGTCGCTCTCTGCTAAATGCAGGCTATTGAGTGTAAACTTCTGCGGCTCCCCTAAGGATCTCTCAGGCTCGGCAAATTCTTCACCTCTCCCTTTGGGAATATTGTTTTCTGACTGTCTGTGCTGTCTCGTAGTTAGGATATACATCTAACCCACAATGAGGGATGCTGGTTAATAATTTACGATAAATATATTCTTTACCTTTCCTTGGCAGACAATGCCATTTAGGTGAAAAATGGCTTAAATATTTTACACAAATGACTTCTAGATATTGTAGCTTTTGCAGCTAATGAAACTTTTTTTTGTGTTTACCCAAAACAACTAATTAATCACTGAAGGCAGCTATAAAAGGTACAAAGTTCAGATTGAGCAGTGCTTATTGCCTCAAGACTAAAAACCTGAGACTGACTCTTTAACTGCTCATAAACGCAATCTATACCTATATAAAGCAGAGAAATGCTTTTGAACTTAGGGGTTGTATTGTATGTAGTCCCACACAGCATTCCGTGATTTATAAAAGATGTCTTACATTTATAATATTCAGCTCTGCTAATCTACTTTTGGAGACACAAAATTAGACTGCAGTCCTCTGGGATTCATTTCAGCCGAACTTAAAATTAACAGTTGTTTCTTGCACACTGAAAATGCACTTTTTATGTGCAAGTAGCTAGAAATAGGAAATGAACAAGCCGAGCAATTCGTATACCAAAGCACATTCCTGAAGAATAGGGATAGCCAGTAGGTATGAATATCTGGAGGTAATTCCATTTGCCACCAACTGAACCTATGCTATTCCTTTTCAGCACCAGTATGGTGGGTGCTTATTGTGTAAATCGATCGATAATATTTACAAATGGAGCCCTTAACACTCGGAATTTTTATCAGATTTTTTTTAAATTCGGTGGCACACGCAGTGCGGCACCTTCCTTCTTGAAATTCATATGGTTCCCGCAGTGATTGACAGGGTACAGCTTCATTATGCAGTTGGCTGGATGGGCCGGTTACGGCTATGAATGTGTAAATGGGGTGAATGAGGGAAATGTGTAATTGATTCTGGCTGTGGTTCATTAACAGTGTGAATGCACCACACTCACATCTGTAAGGGAAGGAGTCAGAGAAACTTATTTGTACTTTTTCAGTTGTTTGGAAAAGCTCACTGTGCTAATATTTTCGACATCTAGTGTCACTTTTTCAAAGAACAAGGGAGGAGTAAATTACATTGAAAGTAATACAATGTACGTCAGTCCTCCAGGTTGGTTTTTGAAGCACAGTCACTTCTCTTCACCTTTTTCAACTGGAAGTTGTGTTTCATCCTTGCCCATGCTGCTCTGCCCTTTCTCCATAACAGTGCAGTTAAAAACTCGTGTGAGAAACAGCAAGTTAAGGTGTATGGATTGACTTTTTAAAGAAAACGACCTGAGAAAACAAGCCTCATTGGCCTTTTTACATATAAAGTTTGTACTTTACAGCAGTTGTCGTTTCATTTCTGAAATATCTCCTTTCCTTATAAACACCGTTTTAAACCAACAGCTTCATTAGCATTAGAAGCAGTTTGATCCACTGCTGTGGCCTGAATCCTAGATGAGGATATACCTTCCTTGTGGGCTCTCCACCTCAATGTACTATTAAAAATGTAAGCAAACATCTCTGCTCTGTGTACACAAAGTGATTTACAGACCCATGGATTTCAGCTTTCTTTTTAATGAAGTTTCCTATCAGTGAGCTTGGCTGGAAGACTGACCACAGTAAATCAGCAGCTTCACAGCAGTGCTGGCAGCTTCATTTGACATAAAAGTTAAAATACTACAAATGGTTAGTATGGCATTCTCTGAGTGATGACTGTTCTCTATTTTGATCTGTCTACTTGATTTTGAAGATCAAAAAAACATGTTTTGGTTCTTGGGAAATGTTTGCATCCCTTAGGCCTGTTTGACCTCACTGAGGAGTGCTTGGACCCCAAAGGGTGCAGACACTACAAGAACAAACTGGAGCCAGCTTGTCCAGCCAAACTAATTATTTTTGGAGTTTCTCTACATTTCCCCCAATTTAAAAGTCTTTAGTGATGAGACCACTTCTGTTTCATGTCATTGTGCCCACAGTGTACCTTCAGACCATGGTCATGCTCATCCCCATGGCTGCTGCTCCCATCTGCCCTGCTGCTGCAGTCAGTTTGCCTTCTCTGGTGAAACTCATTCCTTTGTATGTGTCCTGTGACAATCCTTTACTGTTGTGTTTTCCTTCAGAAAGGGTGAATCCTTCTTCTAGCTGGGTGTGGAAGGTGCCAACAAGGGCTTGCACATCCATGGTTGTCCTTGCCAGCAGTGCTGGAAGTTTTCATTTGAGGCTAGCTGCTGTAGTGGGTGGCCAGAACAGCAGAGCAGCAGTTCTACCCTGAATTTTCTTGTGGACATATGTCTGTTGACCTCCCCTATGGCACATACTCCTCCATCCTCCAGCTCTCTGCAGTGGATAATGCGAATAGTGAGCAGAAAGGAAACTTAATTGTGACAGACAAGCTTGAAGTTTGACAATCTTTGTTGATATATTAAAAATAAATGGTGCTGCTTCAGCCTGTACTACCTGATTCTCAGGTAGTAAGTGCATGGGCTGAAGGAGGGGGAAGAACTGTTTTGTTTCTGTTTTGTGTCCTTTATACCTGTATAATCTCAAAGGGTTTTGCCCACCTGCAAACCTTAAGGTATTTTGGAATAGCTTGAACAGAAGAATATGTAGTTTAGGAAACGTATTTATACTCTGATTTTACTGGCAATGTACAACAATAAAATTATTACTTTCCTGTTTGTCTGCTGACCATAAAGCACTGGTATATTAGTAGTGCTGCTCTACTAATAAAATCTTTATCGTGTGTTTCAGAATAATAATGTGCCTAAGAAAAGCATTTCTTTGCCAATAATATGCTGTGAACAATTAAAATAGTTGTGATATTTTATAAACCAGTTCATAGAATCATAGAATGCTTTGGGTTGGAAGCAACCTTAAAGATCATCTAGTTCCAAAGCCTCTGCCATAGGGGGCTTCCCACTAGATTGGGTTGGTCAGGGCCTATTCAATTCATAACCATCTTCTGTGTCCTGTCTAAAGAGCCACCTATGATGGACTTGGAAAAATTAAAACATAAAAGCTAATAACTGCATGAAAGGTTGCCTATTTACATGAGTTGTCTGGTGCAGTAATACAGGATGGCTGACGAGGTGCTATGAAAATGCTAAATTGGGAAGTTCTGAAATAAGGATGACAAAAACATTCTGAATTTATTGAGTAGAGGTTTAAAACTAGTGTTTAATAATGAAAGACTAAAGGAATGGAGTTAAAGATTTAGTGAGTGAAATTCATCTAGAAATTATACTAGAAATTATACAGAAAGACCCCAGCAAGAATTTGGTACTTGATCTGTTCCCCAAAACTCCTTCTTGCCTTTAAGTAATCAATGAATAATTTAAGCCCTTATAATTCAGATTTCAAGGCGCTCCACCTTGAAATGCAACAAACTCAGCCTTAGCCAAAAGAGGGAAATGTTTATGATTCTTTTCTTTTGTTATTCATCCTTTACACATTCTTTTCAAGTTGGTTTTATAGTTGTTCCTTTATTTTCTTGTTGGCTGCTGGGTATTGTGAATTTGAAATTCATCATGATAGCTCTGCTCTTGGTGTCTGTAAATGCAGAGTGAACTTGACTGAGATGAGACTCATGAGTATATTCATTCCTTTCCCTGTAGACTCATAGAATCATTTAGGCTGGAAAAGACCTCTAAGGTCATTGAGTCCATCCTGTAACCCAGACTGCCAAGTCCACTGTTAAATCATGTCTCTGGCTCAGTAATTGAAGTTCACCTGTCATAAAATAAAAAACAAGGGAAAAAAGTCAAGAGAAAGTTTTTTTCCTTTCTCCGAAGTTGCTGGCACTTCCAAATAGAAATGTTCCCTGGAAAGTTTCAACCTCCAGGAAACTGCTATAGTCACGGACAGAAATTATAGTCTTCGCTAATGGAAGTACTCACACAACCTTATCTCTGCACACAGAAGCAAATTTTAAAGTAGCTCTTTCCTTTTTTCAAGTCCTTTCTTAGTAGTTCCCAGCTTATGATAGTACCTAAAACAAGTGTAAGAGTATAACTCTTTTCTGAACTCAGAGGCTGTTTAGTGTCCTGCTGTCATCCTGCTCATCAGTGTATAAAGGCTCAACACCTACTTGAAGGTTCAGTTGTAGGGAGGGTTCTCTGGAGTTGCTATCTGTGACATTCAACAGAAATTATCCAATCTGTCCATCTTGTTCCCACAACTGGAGAAAATTACTGTGATCAAAATGGAAAGAAGAGTACTCAACCTTCTATTTACTTCCCAGGAGGCGGGTTTTCTGTAGCAGTTGGGAAGTTCAGCTCTTACAGATTTCAGTTTCCATCACAGCGGATTCCTCAGCATTTCTGGGCACTGGGAATCAGACATGCTTTTATTTCCTGATTTATCAATACTCTGTGGCTAATGTATAGAAAATTTTTTTAACTTTTCAGAACATTATGGCTCAGCATAAAAGTCACCTTTTAAGTAGCAGAGAGCAGGACATGACAGATGATGTCTGAGTTTAAAAAAAAAGACAGTATACATTTTAATGTTCATTTGTCCATTTTCCCTTATGCTTTGGCATATGTTGGATGGAAATCATCAAAACCAGCTTGGACAAAGAATAATGGTGTTAATTCTGCAGGATTTGTGAGTAAATTAAAATATTCTGGAGTGTACCAACAGCAGATGCTGCTTGGAAACCTGACCCAGATGGGACAGAAACACAACCTAAAATGGGACTAGCAGAACAGGAGTTGAAAGTGTTGGCCTAATCCCTGTTTGTGCAACACTGAAAAAAAGAAATAATAGTGCCACTGTTTATTTCTGCTATATATTATAGGAAATTTTAAAGAAAGGCAAAAAAAAATTACATCTGCCACCATAACTCATTTTATTATGTTCACATATACTATAGAAGAATGATGTTTAAAAAGTAAATGTGCCTCATAATAGTTGGGGGGGTAGGAAGGGAGGAGATAAAAAAGAATCATGGTACCTTTTAATTTCTTTTCAAGACCTTTTTACTCCAGGCACTTAAATTCATTTTTCTTGTAGCACTTTAGAGACTTTGATTGATAGCAGCATCTGATTTTGATGAGTCCAACGGCATATACCTAAGATGATTGTGCTTTCACTATTTGCTCGTTACAGATTTCTTCAAACAGAATATTTTGTTTAGTTGCATGGCGTCTCCATCTGGTCTGATGTGAGAGGAAAGCACATTTTTTGAATAACCAACACATTCCTAAGTCACAGCTTTTCTTCTTTTCACACGGTTGCTGAGGAAAAACAAAGATGACCTGTGTATCACCAGCGATGTGCTGAGGTTCTGTGTAGTGAACTTTCCCAGTGAGTGGACTTCGAGGAGTGAGAACAACTGCTGCAAAGTTCTACAGTATTTACAGTTGTAGAGGCCTGAAGATCTAGAGGATTTGTGCAAACCTTTCATCTCTCGTGCGTGTGCATTGCAGTAGACATGTAACAAGCATTCATTGTATCTTTCTCATTGTCTCCTTTAGTCCAAATTCTTCAAAATTTAACCTTTCCTGATGTATGTTTAATTATTGCCCATGTGGATTATGATGTGTTTTCTAGTTAAATACAGTTGCTTGCATTGTTATTCCTACCTTTGTGTGTAGTTACAATACCAGGTTGGATTGATGTGTGATACAGTAGCATCTTTAATGTTTCTTTATCTTCTTTTTTTATTCACTGCAGATGTGATCCATACTGTTGGGCCGATTGCAAGAGGCCATCTCACCGATACTCATAAAGAAAACTTAGCAAGTTGCTATAAATCCTCTCTGAAACTGGCAAAAGAAAATAACATCAGATCAATCGTAAGTATTGTGGGAGAACACATTATTCTTTTTTCTAATTTGGATCTTAGTTTCCTTGATGTAGAATAACTATGATTGTAAGCTTCCAGATACATTTCTTGCTCTTTGTGATGTGAAAACCCAAAAGAAGAAACACGATTTGGCCAAAACAGTTGCTAGATGAAAGGGTTAAGCTTATTTTAGGAGTTAGGGAAAGTGTGCCTGGTAGTCGGAGTACAAGCAGCTGTCTCATTAAAGAAGGGAGGAAGCTGGTCCCATGGCTCATTCTTATACCGTATTATTTATTAAGAAAACGCTAAGAAGCCACTGGTCAGGAGGATAACTGCATGCAGTATAGCCTCCTAAATAGCTGAGAAGTGATTCATTTGTTGCTTATTCTACCCATTAATGTTTCTTCCTAAAAAAGAGGGTATTGGTCAATTGTCACTGGTTCTAGCACCCTCTCACCAAAATTGATCATAAAATAGCCTATTACATGATATTTCACTGAACTATACAGTTCCTTGAACTTGAAATACATGGTATGGTTTTGTACCTCAAAGTGCCAGATTTTCAAAGGCCACGGAGAAAAGGAGCTTTTCCCTTTCCAGCTCCGGAACTTTAATTCTGTAGCTCACACCGCTGCAGCTTAAGTCTTCAGATATGCATAGGTTAGTTCCTCATAGCGTTCGGAGCCTGACTTCACACTTTTGGGTTCATTTTGGCTGCTTATATGATAGCACATATGTTTGGCAACTTAGAAAGCAAACATACAATCTTAAAAAATGTAAACTGAACCAGTGGTGTTATAGGAGGGTGTAATATTCAGTAAGGGAAAGCTATTAACACTGAAATAGCACAGATGGAAAATGAAGCTTTTTGAGGAGAGGGGCAGGACAGTTTGTAGGGCTTTGAATCCAAGTTAGATGTGCCCTTCAGAGTCAGACCTGAAGAATATCACTTCTTCCTTTTTGGTGAGAGCTGTGTTCTTCAACACTTTTTGTGCTCATGACGTCTTCTCTCTGCTTCTCAAAATGGTGTCCAGAAATTCCTCTTTTTGCCATTATACAAACCATTGTGGAGTTCGTTTTCTTTGGTGGATTTGGGGTTTTTTTTAATTCTAGGCATAAAAATTAGAATAGAAAACAACCTTGGGTGGGTAGGCATGTTTTGAACCCCTCTCTGTTGTCATTTAAACACCCAAGGATGTTCATGTCCTGTTGTGATTCTCACTGGAGCCCGTAAGAGCTTTGTGCAGTTGCTCCTATATCCATCCTTGTTTCTGCCTGCTCTGGGCAATTACAGGCTTTTGGGGCAGTCAGGTTAGTTTGAATAAAGTTCCTAATATGATGTGGGAAAAAAGAAAGTAGAATAATAATTATGAAAGGGTGTAAAAAAGAATATTGAAATAACAAAGGAAAAACTTTGGTGGGCATTGGTCAATGCAGGTAATGCTTGTATCTGTAGGGAGTCTGTAATTTTTAGGACATTTGAGGTGGTAGCATGGTGTTTAACATGGAATAATAAGAAGGTTGTACTCATGGAAACTAGCCTGATATTTTAATAAGAAAAGATAACCACCTGAGAAATCATCCACAGGTTATTTCCTTGCTGGTTAAGAGTTGTTGACTGTTTGAGGTAAAAAATACTCAGCACCCAGACTTGCAGAACACAGCTGCACAAGCTCAACAGGAGCCAAGAGCCATTCATTCATACCATAGCATTTAGTAGCTTAGCAAGCAATATGGATTTTAAAGTCCACATGACAGATCATGGACTGTTCTGAAAAGTCCTAAGTCCAGTGATTTCAGTGATGCCTTCAGAGGTGAAGGCTACTTGAGGGTCTGTCCTAATGAACAAATCCAGCCTGGAGAAAAGTAAAATGTGTAATTCATTCAATTAGGGAGCGGTAGATTACTGTGAGTCTGAAGGCATGGAATGCAAAGTGTAAGTGGGTTTCACAAGATCCAGTATAGCAGGAGTAGAGGGAAAGGAAAGAAAGTGAATAAAAATATCTGTAGATTTCTGAGGCTTGCAGAGACCCAATAGAGGGAGCAAAGGATTCAAAATTACTCAAATAGACAACATTTGAGTGTAGACTGGATTATGAAGAAATAGAATAATAACAGAAATAATAACAGAAATATTTGCAGTATGAAGAAGACAGACAAAAATTGGGGGGGGCGGGGGGGGAAGAAGGTTACCTGTGTAAAATAAGAGAAAATCAGCTGTGCTGATGGATGTCCTATTTTGATTGTCTCTTTAACAAGAAGATTAAATAAGTAAGTGAAAGAGAAAAACAAGGAATTTTAAAATAGATAATGAGTAAAAGCAGGAAAAGCCATATATTTATGACACATAAATAAATAGGTATTGGTGATAGCAAGTTGCCATATGCTAAAATAATTAACTAAGCCAGAGAGCATTGGTGCACTCACAATTGTAATAACTGAGAAGGAAGCAGGAAGACACTAAAGGATTGTAACAACACAGCTGTGTTACCTTCAAAACAGAAAGGACAACAAGTCTAGAAATTCATGCAAAAAGAGGAAAAAGCCTACCACAATTGAAAGTATTTTGAACATGAATTGTGCCAAAGGAGTTAGAAGTGCTGGCGGCATTACGAGTAGAGAGTGATGATGAATGGCGACGTATTGAGCTGGACCAAAGCATTCAGGGTGACTCAGGGTGCACCACTAAATGCAGTTTAATTTAACGTCTTAATGATTTTTGAAGAGTACATAAACAGCTCATTAATTACATTTACAAATGATACTACAATAGGCAGTGTTGCAAACACTAGAAAAGGACAGAGATATATTATAACAATTGATTAGAGACTGTGAAAATAACCTCATCATCATCCACTCCAGTACCAGAAGGGAATTTCTGCCTTTGTTGCAATGGAAGAGAGGTCAGAAATGGAGCTGACAGCTACAGCGGAACTCACTACAGGAAATGATGGAGTAGCATCTGGTGGGGAAAAATAACCCAGTTCACAAATAGTCAAAGTGTGTCGAAAAACCAGCACAGTGGTCTTGAATAATAAGTCTCAAATTAGCTGTACTTAAAGCAGTTACTTGTTTCACTATTTATTACATGTTGTTGATCTGCCTATGATGAGAAATGATAGATGCCATAGAGATTGTATTTCAGTTCAAAGTGGACTGGGGAGAACAGGAATAGGATTCAAAATAGACCCAAACTCTCTTATACGGATGTGTATGTAGTTGTTTTACACACTGAGGAAGGGAAGCAATAGCCTTGAAATAGTGTGTAAATTCTAAGGCGCAGCTTTATGGAGGGGAGAAGAGAACAATATCACTGTGCGTATGCCAACAGGGCAGTTACATGTAGCTGACAGTAATTTAGGTTGCGTTCACATCCAAGGTGTCCAGGCACGGATCAGAACAACTCTGGCCTACTCCTGAGGGAGCACTGATATCTCATCTGAGCATGTTATCATCTTGGTATCTAAAAAAAAAGGATGGGTACAACTGAAAATGAGATGAGGGAATGTAATGAAATGCCAGTCAGAGTGATTGCCAAGGTTCATAATCCACCAGCAAGCCCAGCTGTGGGTGAGGATCTGCATAGCCATTAAGGCAGGCAGAAAAGCCTCAGGAACAAATTTGATCATCCGCAGGATTGCTCAGAGAAATCACACAGCCCCTGACATTTGTCTCCTGAGCCTGTTTTCTCAAACGTTTTATATTCAGTATGAGGTTTCCAATGCCGTATCAGCTATTTTGTACAGAGTTAGTCTCTCTCAGGTCATCCACTCCATCTGCCTCCCAGGTTACCGAGGTTTGTGTTAGTGTTTGTCCTTGTTATCTTGCATTCCCAAATCCACACGTTGCTTTTTCCTCAGCACTTGTTTTTGTAGCTGTGCTCCCTCTAGGACACTTGTGCTGCTGTCTGACTATTTGTGTGGTCAGGTTGAACCTTTTGTGTTGGATGAGTCTTATTTATACAATCCTCTGTCTGGTGAAAGAGGATACTTGAGATGGGTTTCTATTTATCTCCACTTAAGCTGGTACAGCTGAATGGGAGAAAAAATATTTAGGGCAATTCAAAGAGAGTAAATAGTTGGCGTTTGAGCAAATTAATTTTCTTAAATGCTCAGAATAATCTCTTAATAATAAAAAATTTGTGTTTTGATGTTGGTCTCTTTTGCACAGTACTAGGGATTGCTATTATGCATCAACTAAATCTCTGCTGCCTGAAACACATTATAGGCACCAAATCTTTACTGAAAGAAGATACATTAAAAAAATAGTCTAATAGATGCTTTTTTTCCCTGTTTTTCTGTACTGGTTTTTTAAATAAGAGCCTTATGGGCCAATTAATTGTTAGGTTATCAGGCAGACTGGGGGAGTTGTAATCACTGTTTTCAGATTTTAAATTGGTCCCCTCTTTACACAGTCTTTGAAATCATTTACTCTGTGTGCTCTTAAGTTTTTCATGGGACCTCTCATCCTGCTTTCCTTTGCATGCACTGCTTTGAAGCCATCTGATACCCTGGAAGTTTTCTGAACATCAAACGCTTCCCTGCCACCTATTTCATTCGGACTTAGCTTGTGGTTAAAAAAATTTCCATCAATTGCTGTCAGTCAGAGCCAGGATTGCAGTTAGACAGGGACTTTATGAACTGCACAGAAAATAAAAAAAGATGGTGTGTGTTTCTGTGGGTGGGATCCAAGCCAAAAGAGCTGCAGTGTGTTTGCAGAGAAGAAAAGCTGGTGCTGGTCTCTCACTCAGAAGGGAGGGCAAGCTTCCTCCACAATGGTCAAGGAAATGGAGGAGTTCTATTTGGGACTACAACTCTGCTGTTGTTCAGGACTGTGTTCGGAATTGCAGTCTTCAGGAATACTTCATGTTGGCAGGGGGTGAATTGTAAAGCTTTAACAAGAAGCATTTCTTTAGCCTGCAACCTCTGACCTCCACCTCGAGGGAGAATTATGGGGGACCAAAGGGGGCAGGAGGAAATCCTCTAAGAATGTGGCTTTTTGAGTTCCAGAAGGAGCTCTGCTTATCACCAACAAATATGTTAACAACATTATATACAATTTTTTCCTGTTGGTCCCCCAGAGTCAGGTAGGGAAGAGTTCATGCTGTTCTAGAGTCTTACTAGTTTAGCTTTGCTGTGGCATTAAAAAAACACCACACCAAAAAGATCCATTTCTTTCTGCCTGGGTGTTTGTGCTGTGAATGCAGAAAGTTGTCCTGCTCCAGGGAAAACCTCTTAGCTGGGCTTCTCAGAACAACCACACTGCTCCTCCTGTCTGCAGTACATGAAAAGGCAAAAGGCCATCTAGAAATATCTCAGCAGTGAGAGGGCCTATTCAGGGGCTGACTTGCTCATCATCAGGTCGAGTGGAAAAGCCATTGCTTGGTGGTAGGATGGCCAGTGACCTGTATTGATGGGATATTTCTGGGAGAGTAGGTTGTCTCTTTGGGCTCTGAATAAAGTGTGTCCCTCCTGTGCACACAGCTTATGCTGCGTTTTTGGGAGCTTTTTTTACAAAAGCATGTCAAATAGGATCAGGACGTGCTTTTTGAAATCCATGTTTTGCCTCCATTTCTGGGGTCTTGAGTTACTGTGCACAACGCATGATACTAGCTGTGCATTTGCAGGGGCTTTACAATTAGAGTATTGTTTTAGGCTTTGTTAGATAAATACTCCTTTCATTTATAATTAAGTTAATCTACTTGGAATTTCAACTGGTATCCTTTTTGTAGGTGTTTTTCGTCATTTAATTATATTTTGTCTGTGATTGGCAAAGTTAATACAAATACTGGTATAACTTGTTTGTACAGAAACACAACTTAATAATTATTCAGAGCAACATATAAAAATACATCAGGAAAGGTACCTGCCACTTACCTGTTTATAGCACTTAAGAAACAAATATTTTTCATTGTCTAAAATATTTGTCTCCACCTGTAATTAGGGATTTTAAAAATAGGTATGCACCAATATTCTTGGTGTTTGTATCCACTTTCAAAAGGAAGCTGTACTTCTGCTAGGCTTCACAGTTTCATTGAGCTTCATTTCATTGAGCTTCATGTTTAACCTCTGTGATGCCTGAATCTTCAATTATAACTCATAGACTGAAGTTTTCAATATCTATTTCAAACCCAGTGCGTTCTCAGCTCCGCCTGTTGTAAATTATAGAATTCATGAAAGAGGAATTTTATTTGAATTGTAGGAAAATGCTTAAAAAGGTGCACTGTTGTGTATTGGTCTTACGGTTTGGTTTACACTCTCGCTTTTACCTGTCTTGTTCTCTTATGCTGTAGAGTTATGTTTTAAGGAAAAGTAAAGTGATTTTTTTCATTATTTCCAAGGAAACTTATTTCTTGCTGAGAATGTTGCCATAGCAATGAGTTATAAGTCTGAAATTCCTACAGGTTGACTTTATCATCTTGTTTTCTGATACAGATTCATATCCATCAATCAGAAGAGTTGCTTTGGAAGGAAATTTCCACAGTATCATAAATCCACTTAATTTGTTTCTTCGAAACACTTGTTTAACTTCTAAGCTATGATATGACTGATGTTATGTTTTAAGACGCAGTTTTCTCTCCAGCTTAGCCTTCCTCTTTTTTTTTCCTTTTTAGCTTTCTTCTCTTAGATATTTTCCAGATAATACCTTTAAAAATTAATCTATTACTTTAGGTTTTTCAGTTTGCTTAATCATCATGTTGGCATCAAATGAGCAGGTTGTGATCTTTCTCTGTGGTTCCAGAAACTATTATAGTTGGCCATACTTTTCTTAATCGAAGGTGAACCTGCTGCTTTGTTTTGGATGTGCTTCCAACCATTTCTTCCAAAATGATCTTGGTAGATTGAATTGCAGTCCTGTTTCTTCAATAAGGGTTTCATTAAATGACATGTATTCAGTGAGATCAAGTGTAAATTGCTACACCTAAATAGAGATGCTCATTCAATTGGGAAAGGCTGAGGAATGATTGAAGCACTGGGCAGAGATTCCTCAGAGAATAAGCTGAAGTTTGTAGTGGATCATGCACTGGAGGTGAGTTGACAACGTTACGCTGTTACGGGAAAACCAAAAAAGGAGCAGCTATAGAATAACAGTTAAACGGGAAAAATTGTGAGGTTACCTGTTGTGCTACTGTGTCCAGTGTGGGGAAGACAGTGTCCCAGCCAGAAACGGAGGTAGAAACACACCAAAAATAGAGTGACAGAGAAAGGATTTTAAGCCCAGAGTAAAGAAAACTAAAGATGGGGAGAGGAAGATAAAAAACCCCTAATACATAAAAAGCTATTGAGGAGTAAAAGTAAATTGTTGTCTGGGCTGGGGGCAGGACAAGAAGAAACAGACTGAAGTTATAGGACTGGACATTTAGGTTAGAGATTATGAGTAATTTCCTAACTGGAAGGTTGGTAAAACATTAGGAAAATTGCTTAGGTAAGTCGTGGCTCCACCAGTATGGGTAGGTGGGCCATCACTTGCATTTAAATTTTGATTCTGTTGCTGTATAGTTATATATGCAGCATATGTTTCCTAGGAGGAAGTGGATTTGTTTGATTTGATGCTTGAAATGTATTACAGTGTTTGCTTACTCTGGCTAAGAGGGGCAGAAGCAGCTCAGAGGGATACGATGATCAGTTGTGAATATGTTTTACAGCAAGGCACCACACAGAAGTTATTTGTTGTAACAGTGATGATGGTGTGACCTGATGTGATTCTTCCTTTTTGTAAAGTATGTAGTGGAGTATGTATGTGATGCCTCCTGAATAGGAATTTCCACACCCCCCCTTAGGGATTAACACCTTAGCTTAGGTGCTCAGACGTGTTTTAAGTACAGACAGGGACAGGAACAGCCCAAAACTGAGCAAGTGCTTGAACCTCTGCCAGCAGATGGATCTCAGCATGCTGGGGCTCAGATACTGCACCAAGGGGCATTAGCAGAGGACAAAAGCTAATATAGCCCTTTCACCGACCTGGTTCATCTTCAACCACAAACTGTCTAGGTGGTATAAAGAAATAACTGTGGTGCTTTAATAAGCTGCATTACTAGGCGGTCTCATTTCTCTGTTTTGTTGTTCTATGATGTTACTGTTGTAGCTGTTCTGTAACATGGTGATCTTTGTGATGGGAAGAGGGAGAAAGGTGAGTTATTTTTTGGGGGGCGGGGGGGGGTAATGAAACACTGACTAAACACTTCAAAAAAAACCACCCTGAACAGGTGGGGGAAAAAAAGGAAATTACTTGTTCAGGAATAAATTCTGCAAGTTTGTGAATGTGATGGGTTTAATGTGTGATAATTTGCCAATCACCCTGTGGGAATTCTGTGCTTAAAAGGGTGAAACTTTCTAGAAACACTGCCTGTTGGCTCAATAACTGGGGAACTGTCTCATTAGGGAAGGATAAAGTACAGATCTGTCAGACAGTGGACCACAATGTTGGTTATATGAGACAGCTCATAAAAGCCAGGGATTGCTGGAAAGTCTACATCATAAAATGTAGAGGAAGAGAATGTTTGCTGTTTCTGTGAAGAGGAAATCATGCTTCATTTGGATTGAAAAAGAATTTTAAAAAATAATGAAAGTAGACCAGAGGGATTCTTACTTGCATGCACATCTCAGCTGTGCGGAGTCAAGCATTTAAGATGCTTGTCATTATTTGAATAGCACATTCTTGTAACGGAAATTAATAGTAAAAGTTGATGGCATATACAAATTCCTATCAAATCCCAGGGAACTGGTGAGCTGTGGCCATCAGGCTCTGCGCAGAACCATTGTTGTCCTCGTATCTTGCTTCCTTTCATTGACCTTTTCCCTGTCACCATGTTGGCAGTTTGTAGGCTCTTCAGGAGGGCTTGTATTTGCTTTGTAAGGGCAATCAGAGCAGTCCCTGTTAAGACTCATGGGATTCTCAGCAACAGCAGTAATGCGAAATAATAGTTGCAACAGGGTTGGTTTGTTTGGAGTTTTTTTAGCACTGACTGCAGTGCCATCACCAGAAGTGGAATCAAATTCTGCTGAAATTAGAAATTCCGTATTCACAGGTTTTTCTCCTAGAGGTACCTTCTGAGATGCCTAAGAATGTATGAAGGACTTTCTGGCAGATAGTGACTTATCAGTACCAGATTTTTTTTTTTCCCCTTGAAATTTGATGTTGAGGAAGAGAACGTGTGATGCTGCATTTTAGCACTGCACAGTGCTCCCAAGGTCCCTGTCACTTGGCTTTTTTTAATCTGATAATTTTGAAACACTTCTGTACATACCATTTGGATTTTTTAAACATTAACTTATCTATGCAAAGAACAAACAATAGCATGAAATTTCTCTCTGTTTTTTTTTTTTTACTTTAAATCAGTCAATTTTTCAAATAGCAAATTAAAAAATCAATCATTTTGAACATTGTTTTTATATTTACATAGCTAATATGAAGCAAAGAAATGAGCAATTAAAAGCATAAATTATTCTGTGTATCAGATGGGCATCATAATACTTACCTAGGTTAAAAAAAATAATGACGGCATAATATCTATTTAGGATCAGAGTAGATATATTGGAAAGTAATTTTGAGGAATAATCAGAAGGGGCATGCTTTTGTGAGCCTTATTTGACAACTCATTAAATATGATTTTCCTGAATTGCTAGTAGTCGCTTGGAGCAATTTACATTATGCAGAAAAGATATATTAAATCATAGTTAAATATAAAGAAACAGCCATGTTCAGTAGTCAGCTACAAAATTTATACCCTTACCTGAGAGTTTTTTAATATTATTCCTGTGGGGTGATGTCACGTTATCTTTTAAGGTCTCTAAAGTGTTAAACCACTGTAATTGTAGTAATATAATTTAAGGAATATGACTGGTACTTCAGTATTTTTCCTGATGAAATACTAATTTCTTTCACTGGAAAAACTGTTCTCACCAAATCAAAACTACATACAGACCATATTCAAGTAAACAGTTTAGCAGCCTGATTTTTCAAAGCTGACTCCCATATCAACTCCTAGTGATACCTGTCAGTTAGGGTTTAGAGTTTTGTTCATAGCAGAGATGAAAACAAATATAACAAATAGAATTATTATTATTATTAGAATATTATTAGAATTATAATTATTAGAATTATTATTTCTGTTCCTTTGGTAACAGAAAATACTATCTAAAAGATGCGTTATTGTAGTATGACTTCCTGTGGCTTGTCATGGAATGGCATCTCTGCTAAGGGAAAGAATAATTTCTAATTGGGACAATTATAGGTAAATGAATTTTTCATCTGCTCTTGTTATGCCTTTCCTAGAAGATGACTGTGTGAGCAAAAGCTGTAAGCCAAGAACACACATTTCTGCAGACTGAAATTAGCTTTAGCACATTTAGTTTACTAGTAGTCTTACTAAAAATTATTATTTTTCCTATTCTCATTGAAATAGCACATTGTGAATCTTTTTCTAAGGAGATAAATCAGTGTATTGCTGGGTTTTATGAGTTTCCATACCTTTCTGAACTTTCTTTGACATATACTGGCTGTATTAAACCTTTATGAATTAAATCTTAGCCAAAAACCATGCACTTCCAGAGAGGTGGAACTCACATGAGACAGTGTTTTTTGTTCGTACTACTTGATGTAGTTTGAACAGAAACCTTGGGTGATGATTTCAGACTTAGTGTTTGGGCAGAATTATCCACTGACGTGTCCTCCTTGAACAGCTGAGTCCACACTTCCGTAAGCAGAGGGCAGTTTTTCCCCACTTGTGTGAAAAAGGAAGACTGAAAGCATGCCAGAACCCACAGGAAAGGTGAGAGAGCATATGCCCACCGAATTTTTATATTCATTACCTTTTGGTATTCCTTATTGCGGAATGTATCCCTCCCTTAGTCAAGCAGAGAGAGTCAGGCTTTTTGGCAGGGAATTTTTCGGGCGTGGTAGTGATGGGATTGATCCTCCTAGTTTGTAAGCAGATGATGTTGTTTCAGTGCGACTTCTCTGTGTTCGTTACTTTAGCACGCCCTGGAATTGTCTGTGCCCGCCTTTGTGAATGTGCTTCTTTGTGTTTTGGCGTGTTGGAACGGCAGTGTGTCCCCCCCCGCCACTGTCACATCCCTGAGGCTCAACATCTGAGCGTTTGTGCAAGACGGAAAACTTTGTACCTGCTTGCCTCCTGCAGAAGGAGGAAATGCTGCCATTAGTGATTCTGGATCACTAAAATGTGTCTGATATTGGTCTTAAATCTCCATCTCCTACTCAGTTCTCATTTATGTCTCAAGTCCTTGTGTGAGCATTTTTTCCAGCTGGATCATTGCAGATCAGAATTTTGGTTTTAAAGCAAAATACACAATGGTACAAAGCATTTCTCACACCTCCGTTACATGCCAGCATTCCTGTTTGACTGTTCTTCATCTATTCTTCCATTTTCAAATACATCAAGACTAAGTTCGTTGACAAGAACGAGCTCAAGACAAATGTAAGTCATAAAACTGTCACATTTTCTTTCTTTCTGCTGAATTCATGTCTCCCTTGCATTCTAATTTCCCTGTTTATGTACCATGGTACTGTATTTTCTTGCTTTAACTGAGAAACACATTGTTCCAAACATGGTATTATTACTTACTGCAATCTTGAATTGTTGTGTTGTTGTCTGTAGCTTTGTTTCTTTTAAGTGTTTATGTATGTCCCTTCTTTGATCCCTCAAAGTGTGCTTCATAGTGTGTGAATTCCAAATGACATTTATTTATCCATTTTTCTAATCTTTCCTCATCACCCTTTTGTTCTTTATTCTCATGTGTCTTCATTATTTCACCCCTTTTGAATAATGTGTCAAATTTTTAAGGGTCTGTGACTATGAAAGCTGCTGAGTTGCATTAAATAGAAGCAAAGTTGTATCCAGGCCCAGTTAAAACAGCAGATACATAAAGATTGTCATTTGGTTATCTCTCCCTAACACATCTTTTCTCCATTGCCCTGGCAGAGAGATGAGGAATGTGACATATAAGCTAAATTTTTGCTGCAGTATTAATATCTGAATGCTCATAATTCACCAGTTCAGTTCTCTGTTTTCTCAGGAAAGCAAGCATAGTACCATATCCAGGTACATTAAAAATAAAACAGAGAAACTCTGCTAAAAGAGTTAGTATTCTTAAAAGAAAAATACAGTTTCATTAGACCACCAGCCATTTGGTGCTCCAAGAACCACATTGCCAGGAAACAGTGAGGTGGCAATGCTGCCTGACACTGGTTCAGTTGAATAAGCTGCCATCCGAGATGATGTATATTCATCATACTTCACCTCCAGAAGCTAATGACGTTAATGACGGCTAATTCTGCTTAGGCCTGATGGTGGCAGTGACTACAGCTTGTAATCAGGCATTAGAAACATCCCACTTGATAAATTCATGGATGCTGAGCCAAATCACCTATTTCGCTGTTCACTTTAATTAAAATTGCTTGTGATCGATGTTTTTAAAAGCAGGAGCTGCTGATATTGTTAATCACCATTTTTTGTGCATCATTTCAGTGGTACATCTGTTTCCCTCATTTATAGTTGGGGAGGGAGATACTTTGCCATTGTCATGTATTTGGCCTTAGTTGGGTTTATTTTTTGGAAGGCTTAATCCGGTGTTACCAACATCATCTGAAGGGTTTCTGCAGGAACCAGAGATAATTGAAATAACTTCTCCTATTCTGACTAAATACTCACAAATCTTGACCATAAAGAGTTTCATCATAGTCACACCATCTGTAGTCTCTGAACTGGGTGGCTTGGATGTGTTAGTACAATTCATCATCATACCTTTCTTTTGCAGTGCAGATGTATTTGAATAAATGAAATAATTTTTCTTTATTATCTTCTTGCTAAGAAAACCAGCCCTTGGATTTTCCCCAAGTGAAGGGCTTCTCTGAATAAATAGAATATCATTTCACAAAATGACTTCCTCCTGAATCCCTTTGTACTTAGTCCCAGCAGAGAAGGGAGAGCTGAGACGGTTTATAAAACAAATGCGTGCACCTTGCAAGTCTTTATGAGGTAGTTTGGGGAAAAAAATGGAATGCTACAAAAGAGCTAGGGAGATTCTGGTTAAATGACAGGCTCCAGAAAAGGCCTTGGAGTAGAAAATGCGAAGTTAAATTCTCACTAGTACCTAAATTATAGTCTGGACTTAATAGAAGCATTTTCAGCCAAATAAAATGTTATGTAGTTTGGACTGAATTGTGAAAGGTTTTGTTAGTTAAAGATAACAATTCCCTTGTTATTCTGGCTTCTGAGCAGTACCTATTTCAGCAGTTAAATCTAAATGGGAGAATAGCAAATAGGCAGGAATACTCAGGCATGAATGCAGCGTAAGTATAGGTCAGGAAGTGCTTGAAAAATCCTACCCAAGGCAAACTTGCAAATTGGATGACACTTGTGGAGAGGCTAATGAGAAGCAGATGCTTAGTCCTTTGGAGTTCCAGCAGGACTGGGGGCAGGTGTTAGGGAGGTCAGGTGTTTGAAGTCAAAGTCTTCCTAAAAGCACATATGTGTGTGTGTGCGTGTGTATAGATATACATATATATAAATATCAGACATATAACCTTTCCAGTTCTTGTGAAGTTACAAACGTACAAGTGATGTTGTTTAATTAAACTATTCCTAGAGAGAGAGACTTGGTGCTTCCCTGGTTGTGCATCCATTTTTCACCTTGGTGTGTGCTGAGAGTGTGACAGCACCAGCGTCAGCAGGAAAGTTTTTACTGAGATGTTTGCATGTCTCGTCTGTGTATCTTCTGGTATGCAAAAGAGCTTGGATTTCATTGAAGAAATGGCAGCTAATCAAAGTTAAGTGCTCCTCTAAAAATCGGTAAGCAACAGTGGCACTGGTAATAGTCCAAAGATTTCTCATTCAGTAGGAAGAACTGGTTCATATTAATGGGAAACTTTAACTGTTATGAATGCATGTGGAGGCTTTTGCCGTATAAAAATCTCAGGAAACCTTCTGTGCACTTATACTCTAAGTTGTTTTTTTTTCATTTTCTTTCTTTGAATATGGCTCAGGCTTTCCTTTTTTTTTTTTTTTTTTAATATGGCTCAGGGTTTTCTTTTTTTTTTTTTTTTTTTTTTTGTAAATCCTGTGGGTTCTGTGGACATCAAGGGAAACACCATCCTGAAAGACCTAGAGTCAATGAGCTAAGTTCATGTCAAATGATGGCTCACTTAAAGTAAAAATGGTGTTTTATGTAAAATTTTGGAAGGCATGAAATCTGTAAAAAAAGGCTATGTGTACAGTGGTTCACTTTCCTATTTTCCCCAGGTTTCTTTAGTATATTTATTAAGCGCCTCCAGAATACATTGTGATGTTTTAGACAGAAGAATAAATAAATCAAAACCTTTAATGCAGTAGGGTCTCTTAATGGTGAAGAATAAGCTTGCAGCTACACCACTGTCCTCATCTGAGTTATTATCAGGAGAAATAAAACCTTTAAAGGGCTCTTGAACACAATTGTATTAATTGTGTGTACACTTTGGGAAATGCTTGGTTTTAGGAAAAAACCCAACCAACCCACCAAAACCAAACAAACACTCCCTCCCCACCCCCAAAAGAAACGAAAATATTTGACTTTAAATTGAATGATCATAAGTGCTTTCTCCCAGCCACTGAGGATGAAAAGTTTGGACGCCGCTGAAGCTACTGGTGTCAAACTCCCATGTTGTGCATCTGAAGCAAATCTCATGAATTCTCAGCACTCAGAATGGCTTCAGCTGGCATAACAACTGCCAACAAGAAGTAATAATCAAATCTCAGACTGGCAAAGGGAAGGCTCTGTAAATATTCTGGTAAATCACTCGTTACCATGTTGATGTAAGAAAACAGCACCAATGGATAGGATCAAAAGGGTAATATTCTAGAGCAGAACAGTGTCAAAAATTTAAGTTTTTGCAAAAAGGCTCACACAATTTTCTATAAATTTTCATTTTTATTATGACCTTAATCATCATATACTTGGGGTTTCACTTCAGAAGTGCCTCAGCTTTTGCTGCAAGCCATTTAAATGTGCTTATCACAGATTATGGTCCCTGCTTTCCAATCACTTAAATAGAACAAAAATTATTAAAAGCTTATGGAAAGTCATAGTTTAAAAGACCAAAATGCTGGTATACTTTGAAAGCTAATAGGTGACATTTGCCATAAGGAGTAGTGCTGGACAAAGCCCCAGCAGTGGAGTAGTTGCAAATAGTTGGACATCTACTGGGAGCTAAGTGCAGGAGTAAGCCTGCCTCCTAGGACGTGCCCTTGGCTGCAGGGAGATGATTCAGATGGGTAGATTTTGTATTCATAAACTATAGCCAGTTCATGAATCCAAACTGTGCATGGAGAACCAAGGCTGGTCTTATGTTTGATTTGTTTTCCTTGCCTTGGTTTTAACATTTTTTCCTAGCGAGGTAAGGTGAAAGCTTGTGTTTGGGTGACAGGCTTGAGTGTGAGAGCTTCATCGGGGAAGAGTTGTGTTCTGTTTGGATTGACTGAGAGGGGGTTAAAAACCTTGGCACACTTTGAACTTGGAGACATTCCTGTAGTAATGTCCAGCATGGAAAAAGACATTCTTAAGTTATTAGGAAATTAAATCTAGAGGGGGACTGATTATAGAATCACTGACAGAAAGAGTGAAGAATAATATAGTTTTAAAAATTATCTGGTTGCAGCACATATTTTGAGGTACAGTACCTCCGAACTGGAAGGAGGCACAATATATAGCAAGTGTTGGATTTTTATTATTTTTATTTTTAAAATTAATTCTGGGTTTAAGGTAAAATAAAATCTTGGATGTTGTGGGAGGTGACTTGAAGGTTGCATCCCCTATGAAAAAGGGCAGGATGAGTGGCTAGTGAAGAAAGAATTAAAATTGAGGGTCTCTGAAAGGGAAGGAGGAAAAGACAATGAGGTATTTACCAAGTAAATATTTTCATGGTACAATTTGGAAGTTTGGTTTTTTTCCTTGGAAAAGCATATAGGCAGGTATGGACAGGGGCAGGCTGGAGCAGAAGATGGTTCCATTCAGAGCAATGCAGGAGTGCCTTGGCTACCCCATGGAGGCCTTATTCATATGTAAATATTTACATGGTAAGTGAAGTTTACTTCTCTCTGCATGGTGCAGCTGATGTGAAACAGGTATCTCTGAATCTTAATGACTCACTTTACGCCTGTTACTTAACTGAAGGAGTGTGGAAGTGTGTAAAAATACTAGGGACTGTTAATGGCAATCATAACCTGACTTATTAATGCAGCTTTCATTGCAGTGGGAAGAAGACTGTAACTTTTCCCTGGTACATATGAAGTCAGTAATTAGCCAGTGACATTGTCAGCATTGCACTAGTATTTTTATAGTACCTATGGATGAGCTATTCTTAGGTCTTGTCACTCCACTGTAGAAACTTGTGCTCTAGTCCACACAGAATTTTGAAATACAGCAGATGGGAGAGGATCCGAGACTTTTCTGAAGCAGATTAATAAGAAAAGCCTGAGGTAAAGAGCTGGCACATCCCGAACACCAACTACTGCGTGTGCTGGTGAGCAGAGGGGCTGGCTCTTTGAGTAAGAGTGATTCACTCAGCTCTTGGTGCTGCTCGTGGTGCTGTGTGCGCATCCCCATCCACTGCAGTCACAGGGATGTGCAGCCTGCCGCACCAATCTCCTTCCATAGCCTGGGCTTGAGGCTGCCAGAGTGCTGGCTGCTATTTCATGTGGGGAAAACAGTTTCTACTCCTAATTCCCCTGCTCCCTCTTTACTCTTAGTTGACACAGGAGGCTGAAAGGAGAGATTACAAATACATTAGAAGTGTGTTATTGTTAGACACTTTACTGCATCTTACATGTTTTCCCAACAGATGCAGATTTCTACATTGTTGTTATCTTTTCATTACATAGACAGTGTTTAAAATAAGGATTGTTTTGGAAAGTCTTTTTATAGTACTGCCAAAGTTTGTAACGTGAGCACCATAGCTTAGCCTGAACTATTTTTAATTAGCAGTGCTTTGTTTTTTCTACATTGTTATCCAGATAAATGGAACAAATGGAGAAAGGCTAATTGATTTACCTTGCTCAGTTTATGGTAATGCTTTTGATAACATTTGACATCATTTTATTAAACATGATGGAGAAGGGGGAGTTGTGGAATGTTTTGTTCTTCCTGGTGTGTTATTTTTGGTAAGTGTCTGGGGTGCATTTAGATAAACTACAGTGCTAAGTCTACACAAGAAAGACCTAAATATCCACTGAATTACTCCTATTTGCATTGAGAAATTAACTGTAATTAGCATTCAAGTTTTAATGATACTGTATTTGTGAAGCTGATAAGGCCTCTGGGAGTGCGATTGCAAGAAACTTCTATTGTTTACTATATGCAAATCGAGCCACTTAGCTTTAATTAGAGGTTGAAACCTGGAGCAATTATCAGCAGTTGCTGTAATATAAATGAGCTTGACAAAGCTGTCCATCATAGTGTTTTATATGATTGAGAATTAGAATATTTAATCCCAGTTGGTTCACTGTTCAAAGAATGTGCAGCCTTCGTCAAGCAAAACCATTTCATTTTGTATGCCGTCCATTTCATTGGTTCCAGTCACTGCAAAGACTGAAATCCTTACAAATTTGTATAGCTGCTATTTTCTACAGGATAGTTTGAGAATATATGAGACAATTTCCTTTCAGGCTTATATTGCCTATATTTTTTTAAAAAACGAGTTGTTCTAAGAGCAGTTGCATGGTTGCAATACAGAATTTAGTTGCTTGACATCGGAATATTAGAGCTTACTATAACTATTGACTGATGAGTTTCCTCACAAAATTAGCTGATGTCTCCTTATATGTGATGGTGTTGGATATTTCCTTTCACATTCTGATTTTAGTAGAGGATAACAAAAGATATATAAGGGAAAGAGGAAAAGCT
This sequence comes from Gymnorhina tibicen, assembly GCA_013399875.1. NCBI lineage: Eukaryota > Metazoa > Chordata > Aves > Passeriformes > Artamidae > Gymnorhina > Gymnorhina tibicen. Next base: position 1,556,086 of record VXAZ01007727.1, read on the forward strand.
TATAATGCCTAGCCCCTGAAATGGTTTTTATTTCTCTCTCAATGGAAGCACTTACCATTAGGGCCTTCTGTTGCTGCTCTTTAATGTGTTTTGTTTTTTAAAAGCAGTTTATGTGTTAAAGAAGTAAAAAGTTTCCACAGAAGATATATATATAGCAGGGGGGGAATTTAGAAAATGCCACTTGATGTTAGTGCTTTTGAATATACTGTTGAAAGTTTTCTATTTTTGGACTAATTCTTTGTGAAGCACTTCTCTCTTCTACAAGCCTTTAAGCAATTAGAATAGGTACGTTATATAGGGGGGGAGATAGATAGATAGATAGATAGATAGATAGATAGATAGAAATGTAAGAAAGTCTTCATATAATTTTTTTAATTGTCATTTCATAGAGAACAAAACCTAATTGTGAACTTGCTTATGCTCTCACAGGTGAGGCTGAAATGAACCCACCCATGGATTTTTTTAGCGTTTCTCAGGTTTCTTAGGATGCAAAAAGGTTTACTGTATTGAATGATGATGCAAAGCTGTCTAACTGCTGACCATTTGGGTATGAAATGTGATTTTAGTCCATCTATATTTAAATACTGGAGGTTGTGTTTTCAACAGAGATGGCAGACCAGAGGCATTTACAGAACATTATTTTATGAGGTACTATTGAATAACCCCAAGTTTGAAGGATCAAAGTGGGGGCAAGCTGTGGAAATGCCTTATGGCATGTGGGAAGCATCTTTTGGGGGTCATGTTCTGCCATCAGGATGAACATTTGGGTTCTTGTGTGGACGGTGGTTTCTGCCCTCACCTTAGGGTGGATTTTTCTTTCTGCTGGGGCTTCAGGTTGCCTCCTGTCCCTGTGCCACTCCAGAGCAGCTGCCACTCAAAAGACAAAGCCTGGTTACATGCTTAGTGTTGGAAGGCTCATATTGAAAAAGAAAGCCTTGTTTTCAGGGGGAAGGACAACTGTAGAAAGTTTTTAAAGTTTAAATAACTATGCATGTTCTAGATCAGTATCTCTGACAGCTGAATACTGCAGGGAAAGTAACACGCTGAGTATCATTTGTTCTTAATTCTGAGCAAGCCAGCCAGAGCTAGATGGAGGAGAATTATGAATCAGATGTGGAGATGCTAGTACCAATTTATTCCTCCAGGAAAAGCTCCTTTTTTGTGAAACCACACTACTGAATGTTTCCTAAGTGAACAGAACTGAGGTTAAGGGACTAATGCTCTATCTCGTAGGCAATCAATTGGGTTGTTACGCAGCCATGTCGCATAGGAAATGTAGTATATAGTGATTTTCTTAGCCATTTCGTCTTTGGGCAAGGGCTAGTTAGGGATCATCAAATAAGTGATCCAGCTGGCTGATTAGAAGCCATTAATTACTAACTAACTCCCAAATCACCATCCTTTCACTTCTGGCCTGTGAGTTACTGCTCTGATTGTCCATAGTGGGGCCAACTTTGGTAGAAACATACGTAACAGTAATCTGTATTTCACATGTCAGGTAACTTGATTTAGGCAACAGACCAAACAGTCTTTTATCAAGACAACACGTAAGTTACTCACCTTAGTGAAGCTTGTGTGATCTGTGCTTTGCTAGTTTATTATTAAGTAGTAAAAATGGGATTAATTTTGCCCCTTTACCCTCTGGCATGAGCGATAATTAAATTGCTGCATATATAATTTCCTTATTGATACTTTCCCTGCTATTAGCTTTATAATAATACCATATTAAATTTTTAATACCTAAATTACATAAAGCATTAATTCGTCAGAAGTTTATTTTTCCTTTGTTTTCTCAGCAAGGAAACTGTGATTAAGTCTTGCTCTAATTCACTTCGAGGTTAAATGTGGTTTCAAGAAAAAGAGAAATTGGTGGCAGTGTTGTTTTTTAATGCTCCAAGACTTTTTAAGTATTTTTGGCATACTGAAAATTTACCATTTTTATATAGTAGTATATATTTAGCATTTGTAATCTTTTTTTTTTTCTGGCTCCTTTTAGTTATTATATGCATAAAGATAAAAGACCCATAAATTACCAGTGAATCAAAACCACATTTAGCTGTAGTTACTAATCCAGTCATGCAATGTTCCTGGTTTTGTTTAGAGCTCTTCATGTCCCATTACTTTTTTATATTTATAGCCATTTACCCATAACAGCTTTGTTAAATTTTTTGCAAATAGGTGATACGCTCAGCATTTCTTAAGCCCTTCCAGTGGCAGAACCTTTTTTTGGTGTGTTTTCATTTTCATATTTTACCCATTTTGTATAAAGTTTATTTGAAGTCTTGGTGGCAAAAACCTGGAGGGGGACGATTTGGGTATTTTTATTACATTTGTTTTATTTTATTTGAAAATTTGAAGTAGGCTTAACATTAACACTTCTCTTAGGAAAGATTTTGCCTGTTCTCTGATCAGATGTGAACCCTATCAAACAAGCATCACTCTGAACATAATAAAATTTGGAAGTAGGGATTGCTTTTGCTAGGCTGCCATAGGCATTTTAGAAGGCACAGTGTTATTTGTTCTAGATAGAACTCTCTGAGTTTGCTTACATCAAATCTCTCTTGCACTTGCCTAAGTGGTAGCTCTGATAAGTTCCCCAGTAAACATCACAAAGTCATTGCAATTCATTCCCAGGAGCTGATTCTCGCTGTGGAGCAATCACTTCAAGGTACACGTTTGTTGTTTAGCAAAGAGCCAAAGAGGGATGGGACATTGTGGCTGCTTTAGAGCAGCTTTGATCTTCCCTTTTCTGACAACAGTGCACAATGGTAATTACAGTTCCTTTTAAAATGTGTTACAGAGGTAGGATAATAAGTGAAAAGGGAATTTTCAGTCATTTTCAGTGTCGATGAATGCGTTATTAACTCCCAGTGATTTTGCAGATGCTATTTCTGCCAGATGAGCCTGAATGAGAAGCGCTTGCCAGATCAGCTATTTCAGGAACTCTGTTTTCTGCACTCAGCAAGGGATGGTTCCAGTCAAGTCTGGTTGTAAATCCGAATCTGGGAGACGGGGTGTCTGTTCGGGCTGCCAGCATATTATGTTACCCCGGCTCTGATTCTTTTGTCTAGAGCAAAACTGAAAACCCTGCTAGAAAATTCCCTTTTTGATGACTGCAGCCTCTGCTGGCTGGCTGACTTAGTTCTGCATCATGGAAGGGCAATTAGCTTTGCAGATGTCTCTGGGCAAGGCAGTGAAACTGAGGAAGGCTGCGAAGAGTGGCCCTTCCAATACAAAATGGACCACCCCAGATGGATATTAGAGCATCAACGCTCGTGCAAGGAAATTCTGGCATCACATAATCATAGAATCATTGAGAATGGGAAAGACCTCTAAGATTATTGAGTTCAACCATTACCCTAAAACCACCTAGTCACCAAGTGCTGTATCTACAAATTCACGTTTTGTCTTTGCGAGACTGACTAGGGAACCTCATGGGCTCCTTCCTGTTTTGTGCTGTATGAAATTTGAATAAAGACATTCCAAGTGACTGTGACTGCCTCAACATCAAAATATCTAAATCTACCTGTCACTGGGCAACTGGTATGTAATTTTTTTTTTTTAAAGGAAGAATTTCAAAATTTTTTTAAGTTAAAAAGTTTTAAGTTTTAAAAATCATTCTAACACATAGATTTGTATAATTTTTTTTTTACATTAACTTTAGTGTTTAGACCAACTCCATGTTTAGCGGAGGTTGTAATGGCATTCCTAAGCTTATAAATAGCAACACAGCTAGCAATCAGTTTTAGTAATCCATTGGCAGCATTGCTTACCAAAAAAAAAGGTGTACATTTTGAAATTACTTCAGCAAAAAGCTAATCAAGCTTAGTCACACTCTCTGAATGACTAACTTCTGCCTAGCAAGTTTGCTTGATTCGACATATGCTACAAAAATTGCAGTTTTGTGGTTTCATGGAAGATTATCTAAACTAATAACTTTTCAGAACAAGTCTGCTGTTAAAGAATGTGAGAGGATTTCCTTGATTTTTTCTTTTACTTGCTTTTCCCCTGGACAGTATTGCAGGACTAAACTTGTCTTTCATTATTTCATTCAGTCTTGATAGTTGCAGATCCTAATATGCTTTAGTTGTCATTCTCTACGACAGTTTTGAGGCGGTGAAGGAAAATAATTACAGCCAGTCAAAATATTCATGTGAAGCCGCAGAGTCTTTGTTCATGTTATATTAGAAAGTTGAATCTCAGATTCGTAATTTGAAATTTGTGTGCCATAAAATTGGAAGCCAGAAAAGAATTTCTTGAGCAAGCAAATAATGTAGCACCTGTAGCAACATGACTGCAATCTGTTTCCCGTGTTATCTTTAAAATGCTGATTTTTTAGAAATCCATCAAAACCTCTGTTCCTAATCAGATCATTTGGGAAAGTTTCTAAGAGGACTTCTTCGATTCATATGCATTTTCTTGTATAACCTGATGGAAAATATTTGGGGGACTGGTAAATCTAAGTAAAATTCATTTAATACTACAGTTAAGTTAAAGAATTGTTCTAATTTTTTTTCAAAGTCAAAATAATATTACATATTCTGAGTAGATGTTTTCTGAAAAGAAAGCTTTGATCAAATTTTCTTGTGAAGATAGTGGTCCTTTTTAGAATTCACTTGCAGCATTATTTCTAGTAAAAGGTGACAATCAAAAACGTTTTCAGAGGACTTGGACTTCATGCTCTTTTCTTGAGCACTAGGGTATTTAAATGGAGATCTCAATTGTTTATATGTACTTTTCTTGGGTATCTTTTAATTTTATTTAATGTCCCACATATATTCTAATCATTTTTCTTTATTTCTCTTTTGGCCCCACAGTGTATCTGAGGTCTAGAATTCACAGAAGTGGCTCAAGGGTTTTACAGTAGAGTGGCTTCAGTAGGAAAAAAAATTAGTTTTACAGCATCTTTGATATGTAGCTGTCTTCTATTGAGAACTGGTAGCAAGAGCATTTATAAGGAAGCATGCACATTCTCGTTGCAGTTATCTTGAATAGCTCATGTCAGGATTGAAGCCATTAAGCTGATGGTGACACACCCTTGTCATTTGCACACTGAGGAGTGAGTTAGTTTAGAATCACAGAAACATGTAGATTAGAAAAGCCCTTTAAGATTGTTGAGTCCAACCATTAACCCAGCACTGCCAAGTCCACCACTGAACCTTGTCCCCAGCTGCTGCATCTTTCACTACAGTCTTACTGCAATTTTAGTTGCTTGTCCTCTATAACAATTTTGGATGTTTTGAGGTTTTTTATACAGGTAAAAGAGTTTCCACACTCTGTTGATCTCAATGGGATTTGATTTCAGTATATATTGAGCTAAAAGTTCTTCTAAAGAGCTCTGTAACTGTCCTCATTATATATTCCTTATTTTGGTCAGCATTATTAAGCATAGTGTTATAAATGGTGTTGAGGCACCTTGAAACCTACTTTGCTTCCTTTAGGCCTGCACTGGCAATATACAACAATAAAGCTTTCCCAATTTGTATCTGTTTTTGTTGAGCCATCTGGCTCATCCTGTAAATAAAATATGTAACAATCAGGAAAGCATTTATAGCTTATCTAGTGCTGTTACTATTCATTTGAAATTCTTGTAAACTTAATAACGTTTTAATTCACAGTCCCTTTATCAAATCGTGCTGTTCTTGTAGCAGGAGAACTGGAAAGGTTTCACTGAGTCAGACCATGGTTCTGTCACGGTTTGACAGGATCTCACTAACTCCTGTGTCTGCTCTCGAGGAGTGGCAAAGAACAAATACTTGGAGGAAAGAATGAGCAAAGGAGAAGCATGCAGCAATATTATTTTTTTCTCTCTTTGTTTGCTTTTGCTAATCTCCGCTAAGCACTGAGCCGATGTTTTTTTCACAATTACACATAACTCCAAGCTCTTGTTTCTAATAGCTAAATTACAGCTTATCATTGTGTAAGTAAAGTCAGGAATGTTTTTTCAATGCATGTTAATTCTCATTTGTCAACATAGTATTTCATCTGCCATTTCATCACCTAAGCAGTCAATTATTGTGGCATCCTTCCACAGCTGTTTGCAGTGGGATTTGTTTGTGAACTGTCTCAAATAGCTTCACCCAGGCACAGGTCCCCACCACAGGGCAGGGTTGGTGGTGGGTGCATAGATGCTGTCTCCATGGCAGTCTGCATGGAGCCTTAGGGGTGAGGTGACAGTGGTGTGACTGTTCCCAGACATTAATTTCAAGGTTTGTAGCTCTTCAGAATGTTTCTGTAAGGGCTGAACTGCATGTGTCAGTGCTAGAAATGCTTTTCAGCTTTTGTCGAGCTTCCTTTCCTTGCCTTCATTTCTTGGCTTAAGTTTTTGAAGTAGATCACTGGAGCTTTCTTGTGGTGTTAGAGATGGCTCACTGGCTCTTCAAAGTCCTTGTCATTTGACTTGCCCATCTGAAATGGGCACCTGGCTTAGTCTCATTTCACTTTTATAGGAAACACGTTTACGATCAGAAAAAATACACCTGCAAGACGTTGGGCGTGTTTTGGCATGGATAAGGCTTCTGACACAAGACATCCCTTTTGCTAGGTGATAGTCCAAATCTGACAGATTTTATAATTTACCACTTCTTCTGGAAATTATACTCCCAGTCGTACTGCTGCATGCTCTGAATGGCCAGACTGCCTTTTCTTCTCATGTCATTGCTTGTGCTGTTATTGTTGTCCGTGCTTTTTTCATAATTGATCCTTTCTCACTGGGTTGCCAGAGGAGTTCCTCAGCACATTCTTTTTCCATGGCACTGGCTGAAGCATCTTTGGTGAGCTGCATATAGCAACCAGGCTGCGAATTTTGGTAGTAGGAGACTGAACTAAACTGCTGCCAGCTTTTTTAGATGGGTACTGGTGAGAGACATTGGGATGCTTGGCTCCCAGTCGGGAGTGCAGGTTAACAGATGAGTGCTGGTGTGAAACAATAAGGGAGTTTTGCTTAACGTTTACTTCTTTGTCTTTCATTTGTGTCTTAAGAACATTACTGTCAAAAGATTATTTGTCTCCTCAGAAGAAATGCCGCACATTTGTGGTGGTGTATTCTTGGGGAAAAAAGTGGAACTACCCATCTTAGGCATCATCATTAATTTGGATTGGGTGCATTTTGTGGGGGAAGAGTTGGTTTTGGCTGCTTATTGTTGTGGTTTTTTGTTTTGTTGGTTTTGGTTTTTTAATTAATTTTAAATACGTCATATTAGATGGTATAGATGTGTAAATCTTCTGCCGAGATATGTCTCTTTTTTTGATCAGTGTGTGCCTGGGAAGAAGCAGCACTTTCCTACCTCCTTAGAGAAAATTCTGTTAGTGTGATGAGGACTGTGAGGAGTGTTTCTGTTTTTAATTATTTTATTATGTGCCTTCCAATAAACTTTCTCCTAAAGGAGTATTGTACAGGGGGAGTTAGAAAAGCTCATTAATAGTGACAGGACATGAAATACAAACCAGTAAGAAAGGATGTGACTGAGTCACGGGACTGTGTCTAACTGATGATATCTTGCTCTTAAACAACTACTTTAAATAAAAAACAAAATCCTGTCCTCATTCTTCCCTGGCTAAGTGATGCTTCAAAACACTGTCAAGGTGTTGTGCGAGATTTTATATGTTCAGAAGTTGATAAAGAAATACAAAGAAAGGCTTAACAGGGGATTTATTTGAAAGAAAAAAACTTAATGAATGCTTTAGTCATTTAAGAGACTACCATGGGACAGCTTATTTTCTCAATCATTATTACACTTAATATTTTTTGATGATTCATCTTTTGCCACAGAACACAATTAAAATGTCAGCTTTTAAATAATAGTTTTAATAATTCCTCTGGCTTTATTCATGTTACTGGAAACTTTTAATAAATATTTTTTTAATCAGTAGCAGTTCCATTTCTTGATAATTAAATGCAAGTTTCATAATCTTACCTCTTAATTTGTCCCCGAATGATGCGAGACAATTGGGAGGTTGGTGTAATGCTCATAGTCGAGGACACACTATTTTAAATCTGAATCTTAGAAATCTTGCAAAACCAGTGTTTGGGCAGCTTTCTAAAATGCATATAAATTTATGCTTACTGTTGGAGAGCAATAGACAGAAGGTTTTGAAGTAAAAACAGGTTGTGACAAAGCAGTTGGCAGGAATATGGGATTTTTGAAGATTCATTAAAATCTCAAATTCTGATCTCACAGGCAGGGAAGAGCTTTTCTTTATTTCTGAATGATTTTTGAGGGACCACAGGAAGATGCAGCAGTTTAACTGCCTTATTGATCACACTTTACTGCTGCTTTACCCACTGGAAGTAGGATACCCAGAAATGTCTTGCTGTTTCGGCATTACAGGTTCCCATTTCACTGGAGTTGGGTGTTAACAGTTATTATTTTGATCCAGCTGAAAGCTTTGGGAGTTTTAACTGCATGGTGATTCCAGTGATAGATAGATTTGCAATTCTGTTTTGAAATATTTGGGAGGGGGTAGGTTTATGCAAGCCTCATTATTTTTTTTTAAATCAACTATTTTGAGTTTTAATTAAGTTTTTGCAAGGAAAAAAAATGATGACTGAAAATGTCTCACAAGTCCATTGAGGTGTCTTAGTGAAAAAATATAGAGAATGAAAGTGATTGTCAAGCAGAGTAAGAAAGACATAAGGAAAATGCTTTAGGGTGCAATTTCATGAGTAAATATCACAGAAAAAATAATCTTTACTAATAATGAGAAAGCCCATATGGATGTGCTTGTCTTGTTCAAATGTGCAAGAGAAACAGTCAGCAGTCTGTCCCATTTCTGTTCAGAAATGTCATTGGGCTTATTATACCTTGCTGTATTCAGGCAAACATTGCAATTACATCATCAAAGATTTTCAATTCTTTAGCCTCCACAGGAGTCCCTGCCCCCACCCCGATTCATTCTCAGACCTCCCATCTAAACTTTGAATTGATGTGAATATTGTCTCTTACTCAATATTAAGAAAATTCAAGCTTTACTGAAACTTTTAGCAAGAAGGCTAAGTCATGTAAATTTTTTTTTTTAACTGTCTTGTGACTGGGAGCTTCACAGGTCAGTCTTATGTTATTGGTAAGAGTGTTGGTGGCAATATGAAAAAAGGGAAAATAAAGTCATAATTTGTTTTTCTCTATATTAATCAGCCACTCTGTAGTTCAGTCTTCTTCCTTGTTATGCGTCTTCCTTTCCAACATATGAATGCACCGATGGTTTAAATCAGTGTAAAATGAGCCAGCTGGGACACCAAAAGCAGAGCAGCAGTACCGTACAGGCATTGGCACAGCTGGATTTGCTCTGCCTCATTGCACGTAACCCTGTGTGATGTAGATGCAGCCTAAAGTAAATGATCCCCCAGAGTTTTCAATCTCTTTTCATGAGGGGTTTTCTGGACAGTTCAGGAGTCTTTGAACCCTCTCTAATTCTACAAAATACTTTTGGTGGTACTTGGTGTGCTCATAACCTCTCAAATCATCCATGCTGACACCTGTCTACTGCATGCTCCCCTGTTTCCAGAGCTTTCCTGGTGGCAGTGATTCCACGTAACAGTTTTGCAGTATCAAAATACATAGAAACTGTTATGAAATATTTGTTATCTTTAACTCTGGGTTAACTTGATTTTATTAATGTCAGTCAATAAAATTTAATGGAATGCTTAATGTGGTCTAACATTCTTAGATGGTTTGTTCCTCTACTTTCTCCCCCTCCCTTAAGGCTAAATGTTCTTGGTTTCCTATTCTGCTGTGTCCAAAGAATTGTTTGAAAAAGCTAATACTCTCCTATGTTGGGAGGTCAGTATGCATGTACATGAAAATTTGCAAGGGAGGACTGGAAACAAAGGAAAGATCTTTTTTCAAACTAGATTTTTGGTAAGATTTAGAGAAATTTGAAATACAGAGGAAGCCTTTGTCAGAGTTTGTTGCATTTCTAGAATGGAAGCTTCCCAGTGAGAAAGAGGTGAAGCTATGATTGAAGTGAGCACAGAACTGCCAAAACAAAACTGTTTCAAAAATACCATCCCACTTGGTTTTTGTAGTGGTTGCATATGTTGGTGAGCTCCCTTGTCCTTTAAAAATCATAGCACACATTAACTTTCTCTTTAGTTCTATATTTAAATGCACTTAAAATGTAATGGTCATGTTTTGGACTCAGGAAAAGATACAGCAAGAGTCACCAAGTGGATGTTTCACATATTTACATCTTTTGCATGTAGACATTACAATATGTTGACTGTTACTCAGAAAATATAATTTTGTTTTAGAGTTATGATACTACAGTTAAATTACCAGACAGCCTTTTTTATGGCAACACAGAGAATATTTGTGTCAGAGTTGTTTCAGTATTCTAAATACTTTGTAAGTGAGGCAAATGAGGTTATTTTAAATGCTGCAAGGCATATTCCATCAACAAACATATTTTACTGATTTTCCGATTCAGAACCATTAAAAATGTAAAAGAACAGTGTGATGTGAATGCATAGGTTTGAAGCATTGTTTCTTTGAAGTTGTGAAGTGTTCAGTACAAATAGATAGTTTGGAAGAATTACCCTTCTAATGATGATTTGTGGCCACTTAACAATATGATAAACACCGGAGCTGCATTGGCATGATGTTATTGATGATACACGTTCGAAGGGATAGGTCATTTGCTCCATTAGTTACACCAGCACCGCACGGCTGAGATGACAGAGTAGGACAGAATGACTGGTTGCTATGACACGGGAGGACTTCTGAAGAAGCCGAGGCAATTTAGAGGAATTGCAGAGGAGAGGCTTCCTGGCAGTGGGCCAAACCACCAAAGTTTCCATATGTGTTACATCTTTTCTCCTTTCTTTCTCCAACCATTTTTAAAGCCTGCTTCAATTTCTCTTCTCTCCTCTGAACAGCTGATTCCTGTTAAGTTGACCGTGGAGGTTAGTGATTCTGAAGTGCTGTAAGCCGGGAGAAAAGCCTTTGTTATCTCCCAGTTCTATTTCAGATTTTCACAGTGGCAAATGACCTAGGTAATCTGCAGGAGAAAAGCAATGGCACCTGAGAAAAACCTTTTTTATAGATATTGCATGATCTAGGTCATGTCTTCTGCTCTGGTGTCAGAAATAAATGGGGCAAGAATATCAGGAACCTGAGGGGGAGGTACTTCTTTGTCTCTTGTGCCCCAAACCTTTGCTCAAAGTCTTTCTTGAACCAAGTTAAGTGCCTGAAAGTTTGCAGTACTTTTGGGAAGTGAGGAATGACTTAGACTGTTGGGGAAGCTCCCTCTAACATTTTATATCCAATAATTCCTAAATAACAGCTTAGATTCATAGTGGTTTGCTGTAGGTTTAACTGGCAAGTGTTCCACAGTGACATGTCTGGACATGAACTGAGCCATGTCACAGTTGTGTGTCTGCTTTCCAGCACATTCGATGCATCTGGACATGCTATGGATAAATTCTTAGTGGGCAGATATGTTCTTTTCTCCTCTGTCTTTTGGATGGAGGGAAGGAAGAGGAAGAGAGGAAACGTCTTCCTATCTGATGTATATAAATACAAACATAGTACGCAAAATGAGGTGATTAGAGGCATAAAATTAAATATTACTCACTACCAATCTAGAAAACATGAATGTCTGCACTGTGGAAGTTCCTTCTCTCTAAGGGTTAAAAATAAAAATCCTTCCAGAAGGAACTCCAAACAAACAGAGAAACAACCAAAACATCTACCTCATGCCAGATTTCTGAATTGAATGTGAAACTATCAAAACACATGGGTGGGATCAACGCAAAATCCAGATTTTAATTTTTTTTCCCCCCATGTTCCTGGTGACATGTTTTTCCTGTCTTAAGTCAGGCAGTGCATTATTTTCAGTCAGTGACTTCTTCCCTGCATATAAGGAGTAAGAAAATGAGGCTTGGAGGTACAAGGTAGCATGAACTAACTTCGGTTATCACATCATACCTGCCTGTGCAGTATGCCATTGTTTCCCTGAGAAAAATCCCTTGATTTGATTTGTCACTTTTGTTCTTAAGAGTTTTGTACATCCTCCGTGAATAGCTTCCAAAAGCTTACTGAATCAAAATACTGTTCTCTGGAAAACTTAATTGCTTATCATTGAAGGGTACTTTGCAGAAAAATGTAATTTTTCAACTCCCAGCTGTTTCAGTACTGAAGAAGTTGAGCATAAAGATTTTTTAATTGTATTTTTTTAGGAAAAGTGTGTTTTGACTGTTCATGCAAAGGTGGTTGAATCAATTTCTTCTGAAAAAATTCAGCTTAGGCCATAGTCTGAGAGATGGAAATTTGAGACTGTATTGAAACTGAAATACTCTGAAATAGAAATGCTGTGATTTTAGACAGTCTTAAAACTACTGCTCTACATGTTCCGTCCACAATAAAAATCTGAGAGAATTTGTGTAATATTAATTTATAGAGTTCAATTTAGCAAGAGCATAGGTTGGTGAAGATATTGTATTAACCTAAATAACTTGCTGAATCAGGGACTCAAACATGAAGTAAAACGAACTGTTTTAACTTAAATGGTTAAAAATGAACAAGGGAAGTAGGTGATATAGGGTAAACTTTTAAACTCAAAATTTTAATGTTTTTTTTTCCCTTTCCCCTTTCTGCCAGTTGCAGCCTGGTATGAAACTGCCAGTATCTCTTTGGCACAGTGGTTCTGTGGGTCATACTACTTGTCCAAATTTTCTGAATGTTACACCCATTTTTGTAGCTAAATGTTTTTTGCTGTCACTTATAAGCCTTATGTATCCTGTAGTGAGTGACTTTGGCAGTATGAAGGGACCCTCCATCTCTAAAGTTGGAATTCCACTGTTGCAGGTAGATTTTACACCCTACATCTCTTTAATCACTACAAAAACAAAATACTTCTTTTTGTTTGGTTGGTTTTGGTTTTGTGTGCTTGATTGTTGTTGTTGTTGGGTTTTTTGGTTTTGGGGGGATTTTTTTGGTTGGTTGGTTGGTTTCCTCCAACGTGCACTCTAGGGTGTTTATGTTTAGGACCAGGAGCCTACAACACTTACCCCCACCTTTAGAGATCCTCTTTAGGGGAAGTCTGCAGTCATAGGCAGGTCATTGCTCGCTCACTCTCAGTTGGACCATTTCTCTGCAGAACTGCAAGAAGTGTTTCTTTAGGAATAACAGGGAGGCTTATGTTCTGGTGCAGGCAGATGCTTCCAAGGGTTGAGAACTGCAGGCTCCATCTCTGTTACCTGATGGATTATGGTATCAGTGCATTTATGAAATGCATCTCTATATTCTGTTCATGTGGTTTCGGTACTGAATCCAGCACCTCAGTGCAGATGTTACTGTAACATCCATTTGAAATGAATGAGAGCTCATTTAATCAACCTGCCTGTTGTTTGTATTTGTAGGTTTGTTTCACAAGAGCACCTTCCCAGAGTCTCAACAGAAAATATGAAAATTATGGTCTGCCAGTAACAAAAATGCATTGCAGCTCTTCAGAGCAGCCTTACCTTGCTGATACTTCACTAAATCTATCTCAGTGTAACTTGCAGATGTCTTGGGGCTGGTATTTCAGGCAGTCTTCCAGCCTCTACTGTTCAGCATCTTCTCTGTCATACTTCAGCTTCTTCCTAATCTTATTTCTCTTTTCAACAGCCTTCAACTTCTTAACGCCTGAGAGATGTTAAATATAATTTTTATTACTAAAGTACAACCAGGGAGTCACCTCTCTGTTGTTGTCCCTTGCTCTAGATTCAGTCCTGAGATAGGACTTGCTTAAACTTATGTAAGACATCAGACTTACTGTCACTACATCCTCAGCCCTAACAGTGGTGTGTCTGGGTGCTTCAGAGATGCAGTTCTAGTATTGAGCTACTGAAAAACAGGCAAAAGCCATTCCTAATGATTTGGGAGATTGTATTGAAAATACTTATGCTTCCTTACTTTTTATTCTTAAAAAAAGGAGCAAAGACAGTGTATAGACGACTGAGCAGCTGATCTCTGACAAATTCCTGACAAATCTACTAACAATTTGCCAAAGCTTGTTGACAACAATTTCTATCTCTAAGTTTGGGACGAACTTAGAGACTTCTTCTTCCTCTAATAAAACAGGTTGGTTAATTAAAACACTTCGATAATGAAATGTTAATAATTGAACTGCTTGAGGGATCAGTCTTGCAAATAATTTTTAGGTCTGGAGTTGAACAGAAGTCTTTTTGTGACCAAAGAAATGTTTTTCCCCAAACAAAGCAAGATGTAGTAACCTGCTTTAGGCCAGCCAGAGCCTCATAAGACAGGGTAATCTCCTGAGCTGTGGGAAATGGATGCTTCCCTGGTGCCATAGCTTTCCTCTAAATCTCAGGTGATTTTGTCAGTCTCTTCCTCCTTCTGTCATCTTCTCCTGATGTCTCTGTTTTGCTTATTTCAGAGGATTAAATATTCTTTTGACTGAATACTTGATATGAAGAGACTAATGATTTTTTTGTCAGTATTTTGGAGACCCAGGTTCCCTGTAACAGTCTGTCCAGTAGTCTCCGAGTTGACTGTATAAACTGGAGCAGCTTCAGCAGGACAGAATGAGTGAGAGACACCAACTCCTCTATCTGTTAGGTAGGCTCTTGATATATGAGGAAAAAGGAATTTAACTGTTTTCATCACCTTATACCATATGTGCTCTTCTGTCATACTGAAGGAAAGTTTACAAAGGGACTACGTGAGAAAGAGCTATGGGTTCTCACCAGGTTTTAGAGAACCCTTCCCTTGTGCTCTTTGATTTGTGTATCTGAAGCTTTATTTTCTGTGTGACTGGAGAGGGACAAACACATATGATTTGGAAAGAGATGTCAAATAGGTCACCTCTGAAAATGGTCTGTTTTAGTAAACGACCTTATTGATCTGCTGTGTTCTGCCCTTAAAGCAAAACAGCCCTTTCCAGCCTGTGGTTCGAAAAAGTCTATTTCTTTAGCAAAGTTTGATATAATATGATTGCCTGCTCCACAACAGCTTCTCTTTCTTTTGTCCACTGAGTTCAATACAGTGTCAATCAAGTATGTATAAGATTTTTTTGTTAGATATTGAGTCACTCCTTAATCTGGGTTTAATTGAAGACTATTGCATATTAATGGCACTGTTTTGCTCTCTCACTGGAAGTTAGATTCAAGATGCTAGAAAGCAGTATTCACTATCTCTGGTGCTTATTTAGAGTTTTCCTTTGGGCTGAAAAAGCAAGGTTTGTAAGAAGAAAGAGTGTGTTCCATATAATGAATCAAATCAGTCTCTAAGGAATGTTAATGAGTCTAATTACTAAAAATTATGTGATGCTTAATTGTTTTAATAATTTAGGAGGAGCTGGTGTTTTATCTTGACTGCACTAAGCAGTTTTGATGACATTTTAAAAACCCTTTTCTTCAGGGAAAGAGTGAATCCAATTTTGGTTTATTCTTTCATTTGCTTTTGGTTCCTGGCAAATATTTTCAGATTATTGTCAAAAAATTAAGGTAGGATTCTGTTTTGGTTATCACAGAATATTAATTCCCTAAGTTATTACTGTATACACTGAAGATTAGATAAGCTTGGGTAAAGGGCAGATGTCTTAGAGATATCTGGTGCTTTTTTTATGATATACCCTAGAACCTTTGTTCTGATCTTTTCAAATCACATGGAGAAAATATTGAATCTAGGTTAGAGTCAGGCAAATAGTTATGACCTTCATTTAAAGCATTAAACCTTTGGTTTGGAACCAAGATTTTGTTAGGCTGAAGTGTTATAGTTCAAATTTAGAATCATGGTGGTGCTGAAGTTGAGAGTAAGCTAAAGCAAGTACATGAATACCCTTTACTTTTGACGTAACTCACGGAATGACACCCAAGATGGCAATTCACAAACCTTTTGGAGGAAATGGCCACTTTCAGGGTCTCAGCATTTGAGGCAAAACATCATCATTCTTCATTGTGGAACGTTTTAGAGCTGAGACCTGGCAATGTCATCAGTTAACCTGATTTGGTGGTTCAGCTGCAGGTTACTGGCTGTGCCTCACTGACTGTCGGCCAGGACTGCCACAGCACATGGGGAGCTCTGGGCTTGAAGGCAGTTCTTACGTAGTGTCCTTTAAAAATGAAGATGTAGCTGATGTAGTGTGTATTCACCTGCTGCTCTCTGCCAGTGCATCTGTCACCTCATAGCCTCAGTTTCACTGGGTTTCTTTGATCCACTTCATTTGTGAAATTACTTATTATAACTCAGAAATGGAATTAATGATTATACATTTTTTTTATCTCTCTCTTATTTGATGCCCTAAGAAATTATGCTTATAATAGTTTAGAACTGTTTAACCATTGCACACCTGCAGTTAGCCTTTCACAAATGATATGTAATTTTACTTTTCCCTCTCACTTAGTTGGTCTTGGGCTGGCTGTTTCATTTCATGTTATTCCATGTACAGAGCCAACTTTGCTGATGCTCCTGCACCTGTTTATAAGGCCAAACATTTTTTTCTTTGTCTTCACTAACTGTATATCTTGGTTCTGAATTTAACACCATGAATCAGATGCATAATTGTATCTCATTACTTAAATCGCCAATCTCTATTAGATACAAAGGCAGGGCACTCTTTTCTTTTTTTGTTTTTTTTGCTATGACAAGGCCTTTTATTATTAGCCATTATCTAATAAGACAAATCTTGACCGAATAACCTGAAAAGAGGTGAGCTAAAATTTGCCTAAGGAGTACCCATAAATTCAGCTATGTTAATACTGTGGGTGGACATTGATGCTTTTTAAAACAGAACATTGCAGAAGTAAAATTGGTTGCAGATCTTCCTTATCCATTTTGAGAAATTCTCTGCCAAAGGTTGCTATAACTTTTCTGCTGTTCCTTTTCACTTATGAAGCTTAGAGTTATCCCAGAATTAGCAAAGGCTGCTTTTTCTCTCTTCCTTTAGCCTTTTCAGGCTGAAAGGATGTCTATGTATCCCTACATCATTATGTGTGATATATGAATATGAATGTTCTATATAACATGAAAGAGATTGTGCCTGACGGATTGATTTTTTTTTAAAACAGTGTTTTACTAATGTGCCATTCTGAAAAATGAAAGGTAACTGCTGAAGTATTAAAATACTATTACTTAAAAAAGAATATCCTTTAACACAATGCTACATAAGATAAGGATTTTAAGCTATCTCATCACTATGTTATGATAGGATAAACTGGGTCAGAAAAAGAATCACAGAATGGTTTGGGTGGGGAGGGACCTTAAAGATCATCTAGTTCCAACCCCCCTGCCATGGGCAGGGACACCTGCCAGTAGATCAGGTTGCTCAGAGTAACCTGGCTTTGAGTGCTCCTAGGGATGGGGAAATACCAGTACATTTGTGTTACAAAAACTTCTTTTGGAATGGCTGGTGTAGACACACACACAGCATTTCCGCACAGTTGTGGCAGTCCCAGCCACAGCCAGCATATTTCCTCTCTAATTTTGGCAGTAGCTTTCTCAGTAAAGACTTTCTTCCAGTCTATTACCTCCCATTAATATCTAAGCAATGTCTTACAGACATGAAGCACTTACCTTGAAGAGTTGCATGTGCTATACTACATTTAGTCCAGGACTATTTGTTTGACTGTTTTTGGTGGTGGTGAAAGTAAAAATACAGGTGTTTTTATGAACAGTGCCCTTTCCTTTGAAATGAGATTAGTAGGTATATGTACATCGGTGTGTGAGAGAAGTGTTTATGGAAATGGGAGAATAAAAGGTTCTGGAGAAGTTTCACCTTACAGATGTCATAGCACCATGTCCTTGTTTTCCATTAGGTTTAGCTGTGGCTGTAATAGCGAGAATAAATTGCATTTATACTTTGTGCTTGGCATGTATCCGTCCCCAAATACTTTAACTGTACTTGATGTAAGCACAATTAGTTAACTTTTGTATAATTGTTTTAGTCAAAATGTTGTAGACACTACAGATGCAGAGAAAGCAGCTTAAAATGACAAAATAATATGCCTGGAATGGGGGAAAAACATACATGAATGTTACTGTATGTGCATGCATGAATTAGTGGAAGTTCATTTACCTTAGATCAGTATTAATTTATATCAGTAATGATTTTAGTCAAGGATCTGGCTGAAGGTTTCCAAGTATGTTAAATTCACTAAAGTCAAGAGCAATTCTACCCTGACTTCATAACAAATGGATTGAGTGGTGCTCAGAAGTTACTGAAAGATCGTTCTCGTAATGTTTTTATGGTAAATGGGGAATGTGGTGTTTTTCAGAAATTCCCATGTGGCTGAAGTAATGCCCCCTTCCATGTTGCAGCTGGACACCAGTTCTGCAGTGTTTCTTGTAGGGCTCTACGTGCTCTGTTGTGTGCTCCGTGGAGATCTAGAGAAGTCTTCCCTTTCCTCACTGTAAGTTTAGGCCGTGGAGGAATCGTGATGGGAAGACAGCAGGGTGCATAACAGAGATAAATGAATTTGCTGAAATCTCAAAATGGATTTCAACCAATCTGAGTTTTAATCTGCTGGAGTGTGGGAAGGAAATCTATACTTCATTTTAGACTTGGTTGGTGGTTTGAGCTTTTTATTATCTAAGCGGGTGCTGTTTCTTCCATTCCTGTTGTCAGGCTCACCTACATGAACATGGTAAAGCTGTAGTAACTGAACTGCCATGGAGAGAGACACAAATATGAACGGGCTGCTATAGCACTATATCTCAGTGATAAATTTGTGATTTGTGTCTTATTGTATATTACCACGCTAAATGAGCTTGAAGATCCCAACTCTGACCAGTGGATAAACTGCCTCAAACATTTCCATAGAATTGGTGGGTTTCTGTGTTCATTAGAGGCTTATGCTATGAGCCATTACAAAAATGGATTATTTTTCTACTTTATAACAAATTTTCTACAGATCATTATTGAGGTCAATGGCTTGAATGTTTGAAAAAGTATCTGCAGGGTTATTTGAATGATCTGTTTCTCTACGACACAATTAAGTTAGTTATTTTAAAATATTTATGTAACTGTCACTAATGAAATTGGATGATTATCCAAGGGAATTCAGTGACTGAACACAAACTTGGAGAAAAACTATGTTTGTTGTTGAGATAGACATAAGAAATAAGCAATAGTGAGTAAAAGCCTTGCATTCCCCTCATTTCCCACTACATTATAACCCTAAGATTCACAGTATCATCTAGAAGCAGTTCTGGCACTTCTACTCAGTCAATGAATATACTGCTGTCCCTTTGTGCACTTGAACATGTCCAAGAGTTGAGTTAGTATTCAGAATAAAATCGCTTTTCTCTGTGAGGCAGCAGAAAATGGAGGTGATTTTTCACATTAGCACATTTGTGTGCTCCCTGGTGGTAATCTGGGAGTTGGGGATTACGTAAAAACCTGATTCCTTAGTGCTGTCCTGTCTTTCTTTTCTAAAATAAGGCTGTTTGAGTTTTATTTTTTAAAGTGAAGGGGAAAAAATCACCTCACTAAAGCAGAGAGTGGTGCTGACCCAGCACAGCAGCGTGGTTCATTAACAGAGGCTCAAAGCAGTCCCATTTTCATATCAGTTCTCAGTAATATATGGGGATCTGTAAAAGCAGATAAGATTTATTATTTAATAATATGACCTTATCCTTTCCAGTGGCATATAAAAGATATTTGACAAAGCCTTGTTCAGTGTTGACTTTTTTCCTGCATGCATAAAAAACAGACTGAAGTTTTAACTGCATGGAGTAACTTCTTGATATAAAGAATTGTTTGGTGGGGAGGGTGAAGATGTTTCCGTGACCATGGATTTTTTCTCTATGAAATCTGCCTGTATTTTGAATTATAATTAGTTATTAATGAGCCACATGCAGACTAAAATTAATGTGATCTTTTGTAGACTGCAGTGCAGTGTTCTCTATAATTCATGAATATTTTTCACATAATCACAGAAGACCTGAGTTTGGACAGGGCCTCTGGAGATCTGGAGATTTTTTCTACTTTCTCTACTCAAAGCATGGCCACCGGGAGCAGGTTGCTCAGCACAATGTTCCATTGGGGTATGAATATCTTGGAAAATGGGCACCCCATGACTTTGCTGGCCAAATTGTTTGGTGTTTGACCAGCGTCTCAGTAAGCGTTGTTATAGCAAGTAACCAGTGAATTTTTTATGCAAAAAAATATTTTTACATTTTTGGGAAGTTAATTTAAGGTGTGCAGATGACACAGATTTATTAAACAAAAAGAAATGAGTTTATAAATAACTCTTCAGGGCTGAGTATCATCTCCACTGTAGTAATCTCCTCAAAGGTACCTCCAGATGAAATCAGTAAAAATCACTCTCAGCTTTGGTGGGCGCTCGGGTAAGACGAGAAGACTTCAGCTTGTGAAGGTAACTGCGTCAGTGTAGTCTTTTAGGGACATGAATCAGGACACCTGCTTCAGCAAGGTGTCATTTAATTTCAAATGTGGGTTTTTTTCCTCTCAGCTGAGGAGGCTGATTTATTTTATTTGTCAAAGTTGCATTGAAAGGAGAAAACATCAAATGACTTCTCCCTGAGAAGCTTCCATTTCATTAGAGCAACCCACATCTTCCTTTTCAAGTCTGTGTCAGTGTGTTACAGATACTGTTTTGGATGGGAATGATCAATGACAAGTTATTTTGTCATGGAACGAGTTAACAGATTTTTGCTGCAAAGCTTAGGAGAACTGAAGACTACCAGGAATCATTTCTGTTTATTAGAATGAATCCTTGAGGTCATTCTCAGGATATCAAAGCAAAGATCTTAATTAGGATAAGTTCCAGGTCTTAAAAAAATTGATTGTGATAGCTTAGGAAATTGGAAAAGATCTAAAGTGTGCTGTTCTTAGCATTGTCGGAGCTGAAATTTTTGATTGAATTAGAAGAAGAGTTTTAATGGCTTTTTTTTTTGTAGGCAAAAGAGACTTTTTTTTTATGTGCTGGTTAAAGAATTTCACTTTTTTTTTAAAAGGCTTAATCTCTTGAAACCAGACGGAGAAGTGCACATAATTAAAATAACTCCTGCATTCCTCATTTGCATCAATCCAAGGCTTTCCTGTTACTATGGAGCTATAAATCCACATATATATGGATTTTTATGTATTGATAGGTTTGTGTTATATATTTTTGTAGAATTTCAGTGAGACTTGTGCAATACACAGAAATAACCTAGTTCAGGTTTCAGCTTTACATTTAAAATTGTTGCATATAATGATTTTGTTAGTTTGCTCCCATTAGCAATTTAGCCTAATTTCGATCCTCAGGGGGAGAGAGGGGATCAAGCTGCCAAATGATACATATTGCAGCCAGGTTTTCCAGAAACTTTAGGTTAGTTGTTAGTCTTTCACTACAAGAAAGTAAATCTTTAGATCAAAAGAGAAGATTAATTTGGCAATGTCAGCCTTAAGCTGCATTTGTCGATGTTGCAGAACCACCACCTAGTTTGACACTTTTGCTTGCCTGAGTTGAGAGCAATTTAGAACTGAAATAACAGGTTTACTTAAGATGAAGCAAGCAAGGCTCTACAAAGAGGTCACTCATAGCTGCTGACACCCTGCTTGGGGCTGGGTAGGAACTGCCCTCACAGATCAGAGGGGAAGTCCACCCCATTCCACGTTTGCTGTCCAACAGCTGCTTCAGAAGAGCAAGTTAAGAAGCCTGTAGCACATAGTTAAGGGATATCCTGCCCCTGAGCTACTGTTGATCCCTTTTTAGCAGGGTCTAGCTTCACCTCTCATGCAAGAAGACATTGCATCTCTTCTGGAATGCTTATAATGCATTCAAATTGATTAGTTAATATTTTTGTATACTGTTTATTTGCTGTGTAAAAACCAAACAAACAAGCACCAAGTTGAAAATGCTTCTGCATTTTCAACTATTTTTCAATTTCATTCGCTGCCACTTTGATCTCTGAGAGGGACTAGAAATTCCTAGTACATATTTCTTGTGCGATTTATTCTCGCATCATCTTGTGGTTTGCGTGCCTTCCTCTTTCTCGGTGCCTCCTGTGCTGTCCAGCAGGATAGCGATCAGAGAGGGGTCATGCCAGGCTGGAGCAGGGAAAGTGATTCCTGGTCTGGCATGCAGCTTACATCATGCATGCAAGTCAAAAACAACAGCAGGAGTCACTTGGAGGCAGATCTCTAAGGCAAGAGAATGCTTGTTCTCTATTCACTTCAATTAAAACAGACCATTTTGCCTGTTCCCTGCATTACATTTTGTTTGCTGCTTTTGGGGTGCAAAACATGCAAACTCTTCCTGCATACTACCCCTTCCCATGAACCAACATAGAACAACAATATCACGTGTATTTTCTAGTTGTAGAATAGGTTGTAGAACAGACGGTGGGCCTGATATGTAGGTTTTTCTTTTAAGTGGTATCTTTCTTGTGAACAGTGTATTACAAAATGATTACTATTGGCAAGAGAAAATAAAAGAAGGTTGAAGAGTGTATAGAATTTCTGCTACTGTTACAAAAGTACAGTTGGTCACTTGCTATAATTACTTTATACTTTAAAGCACCTATCCTGTCTAGCTTCACTGTGATTTTCTTATAGCACAGTTTGATTTATGGTACATTTTGAGCCCTCTTGGAATGGTGCTATGCATTAGTATGAGCATAAATCTTTTATTTTCTTTTTGAATTCAGCATTTTTGCTTACCCCAACTTGCCACTATTAAATTCTACAATATCGTTTGCATGTATTTTCCAAGAGTCAAGCCGATGGTGGCCAGGTATGTTGTGTTCTCATTATAGCTGTTAAAATGATGAAAGACCCTATTCTTGAGCTCCACTGCCCTGGGTGCATCTCAGCACTTGATTGCATAATGCTTCTCTGGGCCTTTTTCTCACTATGAAAATGGAGGGGAAATGACAGTATATGGAACAGTTTGGTGAGGTTTGGGGTTCTTTTCTTTACAGCTGTTTGTCCTGACTATGCTGCATTTGAGCAGTGTTGCAGTAAAGGTGAAGGGTAACCTGGAAAACTTGAAAGCTTTAAAAATAGTCGGAGAGGAAAAATCTCTGGCATCTGGAACAGAAAAGAGCAGACTTAACAGACACATTTCCAGCTTCCTAATGAGTAGTAACAGCATGGTGCTGCTAAACCAGCTTGGTTCTTTATTATTTATGGTATACAAGTTATTTTAAAAGAGCTTCATAATAACAGTCCCATTTAATTTCTGTGTTTTCTCTAACTATTTTTCCTCCACCACTTCATTTTCAGCCCCAGTGTTTCAATTGCGTGGCACACCAAGAATTGCCATTCGCTGCTGGTTTATGGTGGAATATGTTCATGCTCAGTAGAGAAAGTACATTGTGTGTAGATCCAAGGTGATATATTTTGTCTCACACATTGGTTTTGAGTTTGCTGTTTTTAAGAACGAATGGACGGTGTGTGATCCGAATGCGGCATTGGGAGGATGTAGCAGCTTGGCCAAATCTCTCACTGACTTTACTAAGTGACAGAGGCAGCACCGAGGCAATCAGTGCAACTGTCTGCTGTGCCTGCCAAGTACCTACGACTTGCATTATGTGCCAAAAATACTTTCCACAGCTTGCCATATATATTTGCTGTAATGACTTGAGTCAAATGTGGGTGCTGGAGGAAAACAGCAAGGAGTAAGAAAACCAGTTTGGGAGTTTAGTGTGAAGCTGCCACTTAAAAAGGGATCAAATTATATTCATGGACCTTCTATGGTGGGTTTGAGCCTTTAAAAATATTAAACAGGGGATTAATGGTTTTGTTGACCTTCTGCTTCAGCATGAACTCCAAGTCTTCTCATGCTGATCATTTTGTCTCTTGTTGTCACGTCCTTAACATTTTTCAAGAATTTTATTTTTCTCCTTCTTATATTGCCTTCCCTCTACAACTTAACAACTAATTCTGTTTGGCTAAAAATAATATTAGAAATACCCTTATCCAGTCCTGATGTTGCCTTTCCTAATGAAAATGACTGAAAAAGTGCTTTTATTTTTTTTTTTTTTTTTTCTGGGCACCTTCCCCAGAGATTTGTTACAGCCTGGGTTTAGTTTTGGCTGTAGTACAGAAACAGCTTTCTTGGGAGTTTTATGTTCTCCCTCACCTTTGTGGTTATGACAGTCCCGTTTCCTCCCCCTTCTACTTGCCCTTTGCAAACATGGACTATTATGTGTTCCAGTATCACTGCCTCAGCAACTTCTGGTAGGTTTGCATGTTTTCTTCTGCCATGCCAATGCTAACCAAGAAATCAAAGTGCTTTCCCTTTTGCTAGTGACTCTCCTTCTACTTTGTAACTCTTGGCAGGGACAAACTCCTCCCAAATGTGACTATTTCTAGACCTCCGTACATCCTTTCCCCAGCTCTTTGCCAGAGGGGACCAGCCTGATATCTGCGTAGGGATGCTGCTCTTCACTCACTTGGCACTTGGTCCCATCAGTCCCCCAGTCTGAACCTGGCAGCTCCTGGGCTCTGGAGAGCCACACAACATATGTGGAGTGGTGGCACCATGCATTCTGCCCCTTTTTCCATTATTAAGAAGAGTCATGACAGCTCCTGAGGGATCCAAGGTCTCCCCACCTGTCCCATCTCCTAGACATCTCTGCCATCCAGGATTTTCACTCACAAGAATGAAGACCGAATGAGTTGATTTGGTTACAGTAAGCATTAAATAGCTGGTAGGAGATTGGAAAGAAAGTTGCAAGCCGGCCTTACCCTGGTGTTGCTGCCAGCCCAGTAACTGGCAAGTCCCTCCCAGGCTCTGGAGTGTGTCCTGCTGCTTTTCTGGCTGTATCCTGGCATGTCCCGCTGTCAGACCACAAGCTGAGCGGTTTGCAGAGTCTCATTGCTTGTGAGGGACCCCCAGCTGCCATCTAATCAAACTGCCAGCTCAGAGCAGGTCTGGGTAAAGCAGAGAGTAGAATTTAAGAAGCAAGAGATACACCGACAGCTGATTACTGTAACGCCCTTGGCTCTGCCCAGAGATTAGGCGTGACAGTTAGATGGAGCAAAAGGGGCTGGGAGAAGGGATTTTGACCTGCATAACACTCCCTCTGTGCTGATCACTCGATCCATGGGACACTGTCAGAGAGCAGATGAGAGACAAGCTGATGGATGTGAAAGAGAGCAGGAGGTTGTTAGAATTCACTAAACTGGAAAATTAAAAACAAATGTTTCTTTGTGTACTGTGTGCTAAGAAAGGAATGGTACAATACAACTTTTTTCAACCTGGAGAAGAGAAGGCTCCAGGTAAACTTTAGCACCTTGCAGTACCTAAAGGGGCTCCAAGAGAGCTGGAGGACTTTTGACAAGAGCATGTAGTGAAGAATAAGAGGAGATGGTTTTAAACTGACAGAGAACAGGGTTAGATGAGATATTGGGAAGAAATTCTTCACTGTGAGGGTGGTGAGGCCCTGGAACAGGTTTCCCAGAGAAGCTGTGGGATGCCCCATCCCTTGAAGTGTTCAAGGCCAGGCTGGATTGGGCTTGGAGCACCCTGGTCTAGTTTAAGGTGTCCTTGCCCACAGCAGGAGTCTTGGAACAAGATGATCTTTGAAGTCCCTTCCAACCCAAACCAGTTTGTAATTCTATGAATATAAATTAAGTGAAAAAACATCATCACATATAAATCTTGAAATTGGAGAGATTTTGCTTCTAGTGGTTGGGGTATTCATGTATCGGCATGTATTTCATATGAATGTTACTTTATTTGCATTAATTGTGACAGCTCCAAACTTTCTTTTTCACTTACTGCTTAAATTTGCAGACTTTCTTAAAATTGGAAACATACTGGTTAATCTCTGTGTTGACGCATCATAGTCATATCCAAGTCATAACATCAGGGGCATATCATAACAAGGGATCGGATTTGCTCCATTCGCAGGCATCTGCAGGGTGCACAATATGATGCCAATACTTTTGTATACAAAGCTTTGTGATGGAAACAACCCTGCCACATTTTCTAAATACACCCATGGAATTAAGGAGTAAAGTTACATTTGAATCAGTTGATTCAATATGATGTAATATATACCTGATTTAATGTATATTGTTTATTACAGAAATATACGGGTAGTGTGTAAGATAAAAACACTGCAAATTCAGTATAAACACAGGTAGAACCTTGTCAAAACTACCAAAAGAGAATTACATGATATTTGGAAATGAAGAAGTTGAGCCCACAAAGTAATAGCTGCAAAGTTTTTATCTTTAATGTCTCCAGTTGTGTCGAAGTGAAAATGAAATCTTTGAGCAAGAAAACAATTTCCATTAACTTTGCTCAGAGTTCTGCAAGGAGTAACTGATTTGAAAGAAATACTAAAAATCACTAATAATTTCCTTTAGATCTTGCTTGAGGAAAAGAAATACTGCTTCTGCAGTGGAAAGGCACTGATAAGTAGAAGACAAGTTACCAAGGAAATATTCTCCAACAGCGCTTGGGATCCCTTCTCCTGCTGAGCTGTGGGCGAGAGAAGTGTTTCGGCAGCCAGTTCTTCCATCTGTACTCCAGCAGGCTGGCAGCCAGGGATAGAGCCTGATCAACAGCCTCAAGGGGATATGGCTTACCAGCCAATGAGTAATCTGTTTGGCCGTTTTGTGTTTTGTAGATTGATTTAATTTTTTTTTTGTCCAACTCAAAATTGCCAAAGTAGCAGCCCACCTGCCAGCAGTCCAGCCTTTGCCAAATAATTTGTGCTGGCATCCAAATTATCTGGAAAGTCCAATTCAAAATAAAAAGAGCTGCAGACAGGAGAAGAAGAGCATTGAAGACATTTTGAAACTGTGTCACTGACAGAAAAAGATTCTTTTTTTTTGCAAAGGAATACAATTCTGTTTGATTTCTGCCTCCTAGGAATGAACAGTACTTCCCTACACAGTGTATGGCCTGCAGTGGGGTGCAAAGCAGTGATTTAAGTGATCTGAGCTGCGGAGGCCTTGATGGAAGCTCTCCAAGAAAAAAATCTGTGTACTTGAAAGCACATGAAGAGTGGGTTGGATGGTTTGGTAGGTGGCCCTCTTCCCTGTGAAGTCTTTCTGTCCCCCAGCTGACGGGGTAGCAGGTTTCCACAGCATGCCAGGCTTGGGTTTACTGAGATGGTGCAGCTCAGAGTTGTATTAATTAACAAGAGAGCAGATTGAATTCTAGGTGAACTGTTCATTTTTGCCAGACAGACGAGCTCAGAAATTGGAGTAAAAAGGATGTGGATGTAGAGAGATAAGTATCAACAGAAGATGCCAGCATGTTCTGCAAAAGGTGGGTCACTCTGGAAACTGCGACATTCCAGGAGGCCGAAGACTGGAATGCTTTTTCTTTAGTGGTAAAGGGAGTTCATTCCTCCCTTATCTTTCATAATGCTATTCTATCATCTTCAAATGTCAGATGTTTTCTTCTGGTAGTGTCATGAGTCCAAAACATTCTTTAGAGAAGGAGGTGTTTTGTAGCAGATTTTAGCAGTTGATTCTTTGCAGTAAGAAACCCTAGTGATGTCTTATATTTGGTTGTTCATCCCTTTACATTAAAACAGTAGCTCAAGGGACATGTCCCACCTAGAGACCAAATGATGGCAGCCAAGACAGGTGATGTGTCCAGGCAGAATGGTGAATGGAATGAAGGTCTCCTGAACTGGACGGTGCTCTGGGTTTCTGGTGTAACATCTCCCTTGAAGAGGTTCTTGTGCCGGTGTGATTTAGTATGAGCAAGCTGCAGGCTACTGACTTCTTTTCAAACTTCTTCACTTCCTGTTTACTTTGGACAGAGCAAAGACCTTCTGCAGCCAGCAAGACTTAGTCTTTGGTACATGAAGTTTCCTAAATAAATGTCTAAGGCTCACACTGTGGCAAACCTTCTGGCATGTGAACAAAGTTTTTTCAGCCAGCTTGTACAAGCTCAGAAGCGCATACAATCTTTTGCAGTTGGGCTTAGCAAAATGCTGTATTCAGACTCTGCAAAGTATTTAAATATGTGCTTAACTTCATTGCAGTTTAGCAAAACAGGTAGGAACCTTAATGCTTTGTTCAGGGTTGGGCCGTAGTGCAGGAATTTAAGTCATTTTCGTAATCAGAGCTCATGTTGTTTCTCAACAAAGGAAGAAAAATAGCAACAGAAACTTCTGTTAATTCACAGTTATTCAGTTGCTACAGTAAATATAGTCATTTCAAAAGACTTATTACGAGACTACTGTAGTTGATAAAAAGCATTTACATTTCAAATATGGAGAGCAAATTAGATATATTCTAAAGGAAGATTCACTTTCAGGAGAGCAGTGGGGCTTGGGTTGCAGTGATTACCATGTTCTTTTCCTCCCTGCGTTGCTGGCTAACACAGCTATTTGTTATAGCAGAGGAGAATTCGTCTAAACAAAGATGCATTGTTGTATGTTGATTTTGGCGAACAAAGTTGTATTTAACGATTTCTTTTGTTTTCATGAATTTATGGAGCACACTTTACCAACCTTCCCAGTTGCGCTCTCTATTGGGTAGTTTTCTTTCTGTGTGTTTCGTTTGTATGCCAACATTGCTTACAAATAGTATATCTTGTGCCTTACTAGTCATTATAGGATTGTTTTTAAGATTCAGCATTTTCATTACTTTTGCGAGTGTGTTTTTCCCTTTCTTTTCCATTTGACATAATTACGTCCTCATGATTATTACTTGCGTAAGTCAGCTAAGCACTTCTTTGCTTGAATGTTAATCTTTCTCAATTCCTCACCCACTAAGTGAGAAGGTAATAGTATTGCTAACTGGTTTCTGTGAAGCTGCATGCTGAAAAACATTTTGCATAACAGGGTAATTGAAACTGTAGCTAATGTATTGGTCAGAGTTGGTAAGCTTTCTAAAGGCTTCTTGCAGCGATCATACAGAGAAATCCTGTGGCAATTATCCTAAAGAATAGACAATGTATGTAGTGAGCTATTCAGACTGGAAATTCAATGCTTTACATGCCATTTGGGGTGCTGATTTCATCACCCTCTTTTGGACATTGGAAGGACTATTGGTGCAGTAAAGTCTTATTCAAACAGAATAAAAGGCACTGTAATTTTGTTTTGTCCTATAATGAATGATGCTCATGATTCAGTGAATGGGTCATGCTTGCATTCTGTGGACAGACTGTTCTTCATGATTTTTATGTAACTTAGAGCGGTTTTTAAAGTTTTCAAAGTTTTCAACTCAAAAGAGAGTACTGAAAATCCTCACATTTCACCTACCTGTTTTTAAATTTAAGGGCTATGTCTGCTTCTGCATTACTAAGGCTGAATTTGGTTTTCTGTATAACGTCTGTGTTCCCTCTGTCTCTCTTTTAGCTGTCTACATAAGCCAGTTTTACATGGCTTTGAGTTTTCACCTGGGGAAGCTGGGGAGAAATGAGAACAAGAGGTACAATCTGTCTGTCTAAAAGTTAGCAGCAAAACTCTTGTCACAAAAGCACAGTATCATTCTAGTCTGTGTGCTGATTCTTTTAGATGATAGGGCAAATTGGTTAACACAGAGATTGCAAATTGTTTTGATAAACTTTATAGACTAAGCCCGCATTCATTACAAGAGTCTGAATCACTGAAGGCAGCAGGGTGGAAAAAACTGGATGTTGTCCTCAACTCTTCTTTAAAAACAAACCTGGAACCAAGAAAACCTGTGGAACAAAATTGATGCCTGTTCAACTGTCCAGTTGTGGGCTTTTATGCCAGACCTCTGCCACTTCAATAGTTAAAATAACTGGAATCTACAAGCTGGTGGGCAGGGAGAGGAGTCTGGGTCACAGAGGTAGGGAAGTGGAGGGAGAAACAGTATAAAATGAAAACTTGGATGGTTTCCTGACAAAGATGGGTTTTGTTTTGTTTTGAAATTAGGTTTTTGGTTTCTCTAAGCGCTGTCCTGTGAAGTTTTTGAAGTAAAATGCAATATCTTTCCAGAAATATCTTCTGGTAAACTTCAGTTATATACTACGTAATAAATATTCCTCACCAAAGTACTATGAATGTGTTGCAGTATGGTCAGAATACATTATTACAGTGGTTATTTCTGGGTTTGGACTGCAGTAAACTTTATAAATGTAATTTGCCTTGAGGGCATGGAAAAAGGAAGAAATTCAAATGTGTGGTTACTTCAGCAGCTATGGGTTTCTCCATAAAACTTCACAGTTTATGCTGTGGATGCTATATGGATCAGTGCCCAAAGTATCTAAGTATTTCGGCATTCCACGTGCACACTGAACTGTGGTGTGACGGAGCAGCTCCGTGGAGCTCTGCAAGGAGAAGCCTCAGGGATTGTAGGAGAGCCTGGTCCTGTTTTGTCAGGGTCGTGTGCAAAATCGTGATGATAATCCAGCTCTTCAACACGGCAGCATGTTTTGCTTAATTTCATTAAACAAAGAATAATGATCAGGTCAGGTACATGCAGCCATTTTGCAGTGAGCAATAAACAAAATAAAACAGACCCCTGGATGTTGCCAAGAGGAAGGAAAACCACCATTATCTGTGCATGGCAGAGAGCCACCTGGTGTCAGGTGTGGATGTGCAGGCTTGCCCTTCTCTCTGTACCCTTTCTACATGGCTGGAACAAAAAAGGAGATGCAGCAGTAGGAACACAGTATGAACTTACTACATTTTGAGTAAGGACCAGATGATGATATGTCTGACAACTTGTGCCCCATAGACAAAAATCAATATTTTCAATCAACCAGCAACAGTCCCAGTAATCCCCTTAAACTGCCTCCTAGCCTCTAAGAGCTAGCACCTAACAAGGCCACAGCGCTCCCAGTACCTCCAGGAGTGGACTTTGGCATGGCTTTGGCATGACAAATTTAGCACTAATCTCATTTACCTACACAGGCTGGATTGATGGCTGGATGACAAGTAGTCACAGTCATTAGTCTGACCCTGAATTTAGAGGACTTTGATCAGCATTAAAATGCAATGACAGATTTCTTTGTTTGCTGCAGTTCTCAGCTGGACCTCCAAGCACTGGTTTTCAGGATTCCCCCTCCCTCTTTCTGGAGATCTGCTTCCAAGAAGTCCCTTTGGAAGAGATTAGAACATATGAGCAACAAGTAGTTGTGAACTGATTTTTGGGATGCTGAATGCAGTACCCGTGTGGACACTGCAGACGCTGTGTGTTTTCTCTGTCAGCTCCTACAAAAGAGAAATTTGTCTTTAGGTTGGACTTAGCAAAGTTCTTTTGACATGTAATTTCCAAATTTAGACAACACCTCAGATCTGGGCTGAGGACAGGAAAAATGAAGATCTGGAGTTGTTTTTGCAGTTCCGGTGAAATACGGTCTTTCACTTTATTGCAGCAGCTTGTCCCTTCAAGGTCAGGAAAGCTTACTGCTTACTGGTTGTTAGCATATCAACTTGCAGCAGAGCTGAAAGGTAATCTTACAGCTCAACGGGGATTTTACAAGATATTTACAGTATTTTAAGGCTGTTATCAGGAAGAAATATATGTTTAAAAGAGAAAGGTATTCAGAACAAAAATTGGAAAAGGTAAAAAACAACTGTGCTCCTAAACTAGGTGCTATTTAATTTTCTTTAACTAGTCTCCCAGATTTGTATGATCTGAAGAGAAACCAGGATATTGTCTTTATCAAATTTGGTACAAAATTTTTTGGAGAGGGGAGGTGGTAATACTTAGAGACAATACTCTTGGTAAGGTAACATGAAATTTAGGACCTCAAAGTTCAGAATTTCCTTTCATTTTTCACTATTGGTTTTGGCTTTTGCTTTGCATCCACTTTCCTTCCTACTTACAGGCATCCTTTTGAACACTTAATTTTATTCCTAGATGCAGAAAAAAGGCAACTGGGATCATATCTCCCGGCAGATCTTGCATTAATAAGGGCATTTTCTGCTGCAGAGCACTTCTGGTGCAGTCAGACACCTGAAAAGTCACAGCCAGGCCACATGTTCCAGTACCCACTTGAAAAAAAGTAGTTATCCAGCAAAAGCTCTCCAGGCAGTGCACCGTTTCTTGCTTTCTGCAGTGGCTAAGTCTATTAATAACATAAAAAATCCTGTATCTGTTGTAGATACTAATGAATACGTTGTCTCCTAAGATGAATTAGAGTGGTATCTAAAAAGATCCTGGCAGAATACTGGAAGTTAAAGTCAGTAAAAAAAAAAAGGATGCTTATGGTATGCACACTCTTGCTTTTCTTCTCTAAACAGCCCAGCCTGAGTAAGCTGAACATTTTAAGTATTTATACTACATTTACCTTGTATTTAATTTTTTGTGTTATTATTGACCAAAACATTGCACATATTTAAAGAAAACCTAATAGCTGATATCCTTACTTGATGTTTGTTGTGAAATTCTGTATCTTACAGATCTCCAGTGTTGTTGAAAATACACATAAGGTGAAAATAGTGCTATATTAGAAGCATAGTTTTATAGACACTATATTAGAAAATGCCTATTATATATTATTTTAATATAATAAATAATTGTCATTTTAGTGATTTATATTATTTCCTTGGTAACGGGCAGTGGTACAGTGATAAATTTAGTCCCAGCAAGGTTTACTGAAACTGGTTTTTTGCTTACATGATATGTAACGTTTATATGAAAGAAAAATTTTTATATTGTATTATTAGTAATGATATATAATCAACACATATATTATGAAATCCCCAGTTATTCTATTAACAATTATACACGATATAGGAATATTTCAGAAGAGAAGAATAGAACTATGTTTTCACAAGATGAAGGCTAGAAAAGGCAACGTTTGATGTGTGTGCTGAGTTAATTTGAAGGCATCTAGTTACAGGTCAGGCTTTGTGATCATCAATAATCTCTTCCATTACTTAGTCTTTTTATTGTTGTTGTTCTTCTCTGTTATTTTTTTCACATTTGTCAGTCATGCTTCTGACTCTTACCTGTAAACTTTTTTAATCCTCTTAACTCTTTAAAGACAATCCTTTATTTTCTGCTTCTTACTTCAAACTACATGCTGGAAGAGCACAGAGATTATGGTGCTGGATTCACCACTACAGAGTACATTTTATTTCCCTCTTAACTTCTAAGGGATTTAAGCTGATTTTATTAAAATAATAGAGACAGCTAAGATCTCCTGCCTGCCCCTCCCTATTCCTTCAAGGCCCAAGAGGTTGCTTTTTCATTAAAACATAGATGGAATATTTTGGAAAAGGAACTTGAAAGCCTTAGCCATCATCTCTTACCCATTAGAGATATAAGGAATTGTTTGGTGTGTTTTCAATAGGCAGTGAATGAGGCTGGAAAGGTTGATTTGCCAGCAGATTGCTCAAAACTGCAATAAGCATACAGAATAAAACAGGGGGTTTTTTACCAGATAAAATCTCGGACATATGTTCAGCAAAGGGAAAGACTAGTCTACAGCAATCTGCTACAGCTAAAGACATGTGAGATCTTGACAGCCAGTATCACAATCACTCAAAATGTTACCCTGGTAGTTATAAATTCCTTCCAAAAGATGCCCAGTCTCTCTATGGATCAGCTGGGGAAGTACGATCTCTTTTTTCAGTCTCCCTTTCCAAACAGTTTAGGCAAATCCCAGTCTCCAAATGGCAATTCTATACATTTTTAAGCTTTGGCTGGACTCCTGCCCTAGTAGTTATTTTGGTACGTTTTTTAGCTGCCTGTTTTCTAGCTTTGCAGTTAACTGTGCACTGAGGCAAACAAACCACAATAACAACTCTCTGGTTGTTAGTCATGTCCATCCTGCACCCTTGCAGACAAAAGAAGTATATACGTCACTTCCCCAGTTTGGATAATGAGGTTTTTCTGTCAGCACATTCACCACCAGACGCCCCTCTGGCTGCTACAGCTGCAGTCTGTGTGGGCTGCCACGTGAAGGCTTTGTCATAAGATCTCTGGTGTGTAGGTCTTGCTTCCAGGAAAATGATGTATAGGGTCTTTTTCCACCCCCCTGTAATTAAATCAGCCTGTGATGATGATTGAATTATTGGTCTGACTGAAGAAAATCCATCTTGTAGCAAGTTGCTAAAGTAGCCAGAATGATTTCTGTTGTCCCAGGAATTAACCAGAAAAAAAAATCTCATTGATTTTGGGCAGTGATACACTGACAGATTGAGTCAGAGCAGGCTTTGGCATAACCATGTTTTTGCTAACACCCAAATGGCAATGACACAGTTGGTAGAAGAAAGGTAACTCATGTAACCATCTTCAAAGAAGGGATGACTTAGATTAAACTACCTAAAAATAGCTCCAAGAAGTAACCTACAAAAATAGGTTAATTAAATAGTGAATGGGCATTGGGAGAACAGACAGGGACTAATGCGATCATTAAGTTGACTCTCTGCTAAATTTATTCAGTAGCGGAATTCAATTTTTCCCCAAGGTTAAAAAATGATAATTCAGGAGTGCAGAGAGTTGTAGGGCTGCTGACGTCAATTCCCGTCCCCTTCCGCTCCCCAGCACAAAGCACATCCCTTTTGGGATGGTAACTCTATATAGATAATAGTAATGGTATATTGCACAATTAAAACTTCAGGATTTTCTGATTACTATTGTCTTTTTAAAATGGATATATTATGTCAAGTGTTGCCATACAATGGTCAGATTACAGAGATAGGTCTGGTGAAACCTACTCTGTAGTTCAAGACAATGGGAAAATATTTTGGGAGGAATGTCAACATTTTGGAGCTATACCCATTTTACCCTGTTCATTGTTAGTTTTTCTGATGTATTTTGCTTTAATGGTTGAGGCTGAAGGGTACTGATGGATATGGAGCCTGTAAACTTCAGCTGCTTATACAAGATTAGTGATCTTTCTGCCTGTCTTTTTAGTTGAACTTATGAATAATAGATCAGATGAGGAAAATGCAGTGCTGTCAAGCCTTAGGCAGCCCAACCTGGCCGAACTCAAAGACAAGAGAACAGTGGGAGATAAATAATAATTTTGCCAACTTTTTCTCAGCTTGATTTTATCTTCTGTTTTTTCCTGTGGACCAGTCAGCAGCCCATCAGCTTCGGCTTTGTTGTATCAGCTAGCTAGGTGTACCTACCTTGCAAGGGGAATGCTGGCCATGATGTAACTATGTACTGATCCCACATCTCAAACTGAAGAACACATCTATTGGAAGAAACCTCTCTTATTGGTCTTTACCTGGCCGCAAACTCTGCAAGGAGGAGGAGAAGGAATAACTGGAGTTTGGTGGCTCTGTAGCACTGATGACATTCAGTGTTGTAGTTCAGGATCCAGAAAAGCCTGGGAGAATTGCTTAATGCCTCCCAGGGTAGAGAGGGAAAGCTTTACAGCATGAGGCTTCAGAAGCAGAGAGGCAAAAGAGATTTTGCAGGTGACCTTTAACCTGCAGAGACATTTTCCTGAAACCTGGTATTTACTCAATGTTGTTAAAAAGAACGAAATGCCATTGACAAAGGCAAAAGGTGATGTACTGGTGGTAACTTGGATGTACTTAGTGAGGAGAACTGGAAAAAAAAACAACTTGTGGATGTAACCAAAACTAGAAATAGGCAGATGGGACATTTTGGCCACAGGGTTTCTCAGAGTGGCATTGGGGTTGACTATGAGAACTTCTAGTAGTCATCTCTCCAGAAGAAGTCATCGTGCTCCGTTGCCATGTCACCTTTTAGTCCTTGGCCCGTGCCTGGCTATTTGCCTAGGACAGGAGCTCTGGGGTAAGAACGAGTCACCAGCTCAACCTTCCAGCCTTGGATGACTCCATAGGCTGCTGAGCTGAGGCGCTGCCTGAAGCTCTGTGTTTCTGCTTTGCTAGGAAACCAGGTTTTTAATGTGTGGGGTTTTTTGTAAGCTAACATGATTATTTAATGGTGTACCTGATTCATGCTGGTAATTTATTACGTCATGAAAATGACTCTATGAAGCCCCAGCCTTGGGCTGTGCTATGAGGGCAGACTGCGGAGAGCAAGGACTGACTGGAAAAGCTGCTCAGAGAGCTTTTATATATTTCCAAAATATATAAATTCAGAAAACTCTTACAGGTAGAACACACAAGGCTATTTCTGCACGAAATTTGATTAGCAAAGTGCAGCTAGCGTGGGAAACTTCCAGAAAGATATTAGGGGTCTTTTCCTGAAAGAAACAGCAAGGGAGAAATCTGCAAGCATCTGTTTGATGAAACATAATCCAGCTGGGGTAATTAGATCCCAGTAGGACAAATTCTGGTTTTATTTGTCTCCGACCAAAGGTTGATTTACAGTAAGATGTCATCGCTTCAAGAAGGAAAATAGACTATTTAATAAAGATCAGGGTAACAAAAACAAAAGCAATTTAATTTTGAATTTAGGAGTGTACCAAAATATAAATTAATTCTAAAGTTTCTTGCCTCTGTATTCTTCTAAGGTGAAAAGATTTTTGCCTTTTGATTGTTTGGGGGTTTTTGGTTGGTTTTGTTTTTTAAGTGGCTGAATGCTTTCTTTGATGCTCTGTAACCAGACATTGTCTGTCCAAAAGGTCTTCTCACTGTGAGAGTTGTTTGTATTACACTGTTAATATAGGAAGGCAGATAATGTGGCCAATGTTTATTAATGAGTAGCTGATGGACATCATTTTACTACTAAAAAACCCCAGGAAAATTATAGAGCTTTGCAGACACTGTGGAAGATGTGTCTGATCAACTAGTTTACTGATGTTTGAAGTCACCAGAAATAGCAGACTTCCAGTCCATGCTGCACAAGCTGCTGCTTAAGATGCAGCGGGACATCTCAAAGTGGGACTTCACACCTATGGAGAAGCAAATCCTTGAGGTGGTAATGTGAGTGAAGTAAATGTGTGTACTGAGATGAAATTCTTGTTCAATTGTTAGAGAAAAACTATATCTTTTAGCAGAAGTTCAGGAGTGACTTCTTTCCTGTGCTTTTTGTTTCTCAGCTCCTTGTGCCTCGTGAATTCATGTTTGCTCTGAATATTAGGTTCTTTTGACCATAGTTTTGAAGTCAACATTTTGAAATTGTAAAGAAATTATATATTTCAATAGCTGAAAATGGGGAAACTGTCTGCTGTTGGGAGGCAGCTGTACGAGGGATGCTGAGCAGGGCTGAGAGTGGTGTTTCTGTGGTTTGAAGGCTGCCTGAGCACCTTGGACTGTGGGATACAGCCAGGTTTCATAACCCCACATAGTGCTGGGTCAGTGCTCCCACTGTGAGTCTGAAAATAAAACCTGGGGTTTGGCCAGAAGCATGTTTCCTCTGCATTGCTGCTGTTGATGCACAAGCTCAGATTCCATTTAATCACTGCTGGGAGCAGAGGAGTTGGCTGGACTGGGGATGGAGCAGTGCAGTCGCGTGATGTGCTGCAGGCTTGCGATCTAGATCAGACAATCTCAAGGATGGGTGTGTTTTCAGAATTTCTTCTGCTGATCTAACTCAAAAAGGCTGAATATAAGGAGAGTTCATCAGCAATCAAAAGAAATGCCCAGATTTGCACCCCAGCTGCAAATTTCTAGTAAAAAACCCAAACAAACAAACAGGAAAACCACAAGGAAGATACATCAGGCAGCTACATTTCCAACTCTGATACTGATTTTTTTCATTTCACATTATTTTTCATTTCACTTTTTTTTGTGAATACACTAGGAAATGAAGTTGTTTCATTTTCAGCTGTGGTTTGATGATACAGTAAGTCTGTTCCGGGGCTCTCAATGCTGCAGAAAGGCTGCCACAGCCATGTGCTGAGCAGTACTGGTGTGGCATAAAATCATTACACTGGTTCAATTTCTAAAACCTTGTCATATTAGGTGTTACATATCTGCACCTCACTAATATTTTTGCTGGATTAAAATTTGTCTGTTATAGTACAGCCAGCTAAAAGCCAACAGAAACTTTGTATATGGGGTTCTGTCTGCTTCAGCAGAAACAGTCATGAGCCCATCAGAATCACAGTAAATTTTATGCTGCTGATGTATCCAGATATCCACAAATCCTTTTCTGGAGTGTGTTGTGTGGCTGTAGGAATGCTTTGAAGAGTGGGGAAGGCCCAGGAAGCTTGAGGCACTCCCTTCAGAAGAGCTTAAAATTCCCCAGCTCATGCTAATAACTTGAATTGTGCTCTTATACACTGAACAAGTTAGGGCTCAGCAGAAAGAAATGCATGGAGCTGTAAAAAATATATTTGAGGCAGAGTAAATACATGTATTTAGAACTGTGCAGCAATCTCAGTTCTAGAGTTTTGTGACTTTTGAATGCATTGGCATCCCTAAAAAACTGGTTTAGACCTTTTTTTTATAGACAGGGTATTATTATTACAGTAGATCCCAAAAACTAAATGATGTAATAGGTGGCTCAGAGAGCATATCTTTCTAGAAATGTACAGGAGATAAGAGATGGCTGAATAAAAATTGTTTTATTTGCCGAAGAAAATACCTCATGAGGTTCAAAAACACTTATATTTGGAAGCGGTCTTGACAACCCTTGTTTCTCCCACTCCCCCCTCATCTTTAATGTCGTGGCATGCTTTTTAAGCAAAGCCTGTTTATACGTAAATAATTCCTTGGTGGAGAAATCAGCTTAGTCAGTATGCAGCAGCCTTCCTAGGGCTCACAGGTTTTACAGGGCCAATAAAATCTCTTATCATGGTATGCTACAGATAGGTTCATT
Organism: Gymnorhina tibicen; assembly: GCA_013399875.1. Classification (NCBI taxonomy): domain Eukaryota; kingdom Metazoa; phylum Chordata; class Aves; order Passeriformes; family Artamidae; genus Gymnorhina; species Gymnorhina tibicen. The sequence continues at coordinate 1,594,585 of VXAZ01007727.1, forward strand.
TGAGTGGCATATTTGTAATATTTCAGTCCTTGAAAGTTGTCACCCAGCAACTAAGACCTGCAGAGCCGTTCCCTTGCTCCCTCACCAGTGGGCTGGGGGAAGAATCAGAAGAGTACAGTGAGAAAACTTGAGGATTGCGATAAGCACAGTTTAATAGGGAAATCGAAAGCTGCACACACAAGCAAAGCAAAACAAGTAATTCATTCACAGCTTCCCATAGGCAGGCAGGTGTTCAGCCATCCCCAGGAAAGCAAGGCCCCATCACATGTAATGGTCACTTGGAAAGCCAAACATCGTCACTCCCAATGTCCCCTCCATCCTCCTTCTTCCTCAGTTTTACAGGCCGAGCATGACGCCATGTGGTCTGGAATATCCCTTTGGCCAGTCGGGTTCAGCTGTGCTGGTTGTGTCCCCTCCCAACTCCTTGTGCACCCCCCAGCCTTCTCGCTGGTGGGGTGGGGTAGGGAGCACAAAAGGCCTTGGCTATGTGTAAGCACTGCCCAGCAATAATTAAAACATCCCTGTGTCATCAACACAGTTTCCAGCACAAATCCAAAGCATAGTCCCATATACCAGCTACTAAGAAGAAAATTAACTCTATCCCGGCCCAAACCAGCAAAGAAACATTGGCATTTCCCCCTACTCTTTCAATATGGAGAAGTACCTCACCAGAAAAATGGCTCCTTGATTAGGGTAGGTTCAACTAATCTATTGCTGCAGTTCTGGTAACATCAGGAATATGGTTTCCTTGAAATGAGAGAGATAATGACCTATCCAAAGACTACACCATGGGTCAAATTCACGAATTTTTGTATCTGAGTTGAAACAAGATAAGTGATGTCTGAGACACGTGTGCTGGAAGTATTTCAGGTGATGGCTTCTGTGTGCTCTTTCTGTAGGGTTTCCAATTGCCCAGTTTGGTCTTTTTATTGTGATGTTTTAATAAAATGTCTACCTGGACTTCAGCAAAGCCCTTGACACCATCTCCCATGGCATACTCCTGGAAAAGGTGGCAGCCCACGGCTTGGACAGGTGCAAACTCTTGGTTTAAGAGCTGGCTGGATGGCCAGGCCCAGAGACTGCTGGTGTATAGTGTTGCATCCAGCTGGTGGTCAGTCACTAGTGGTGTCCCCCAGGGATCTGTGCTAGGCCCAGTCCTGTTTCATATCTTCACTGATGATCTGGACAAGGGGATTGAGTCCACCATCAGTAAATTTGCAGATGACACCAAGCTGGGAGCATGTGTCGATCTGTTGGAGGGTAGGAGGGCTCTGCAAAGGGACCTGGACAGGCTGGATAGGTGGGGCGAGTCCAGCAACATGAAGTTTAGCAAGTCCAAGTGCCAGGTCCTGCACTTTGGCCACAACAATCCCCTGCAGGCTGGGGACAGAGTGGCTGGACAGTGCCCAGGCACAAAGGGACCTGGGGGTGCTGGTCGACAGCCGACTGAACACGAGCCAGCAATGTGCCCAGGTTGCCAAGAAGGCCAATGGCACCTGGCCTGTATCAGGAACAGTGTGGCCAGCAGCACCAGGGAAGTCATTCTTCCCCTGTGCTCAGCACTGGTGAGGCCGCACCTTGAGTGCTGTGTCCAGTTCTGGGCCCCTCAGTTCAGGAAGGACGTTGAGATGCTTGAACGCGTCCGGAGGAGGGCAACAAGGCTGGTGAGGGGCTTGGAATACAAGCCCTATGAAGAACAGCTGAGGGAGCTGGGGTTGTTTAGCCTGGAGAAAAGGAGGCTCAAGGGTGATCTTATCACTCACTACTACTGCCTGAAAGGAGGCTGTAGCCAGGTGGGGGTTGGTCTCTTCTCCCAGGCAACCACTGACAGAACGAGAAGACACAGTCTGAAGCTGCAGCAGGGGAAGTTTAGGTTAGACATTAAAAAAAAAATCTTCACTGAAAGAGATACTGGGCAATGGAATTGTCTGCCCAGGGAGGTGGTGGAGTCCCTGGACATGTTTAAAAAAAGACTGGACGTGGCGCTCAGTGCCACGGTTTAGTTGGTGAGGAGGTGTTAGGTCACCAGCTGGACTTGATGATCTCAAAGGTCTTTTCCAACCTAGTTCATTCTGTGATTCTGATTCTGTGATTCTGTGATTCTAGTGAGGAAAGTTGTTTTGTGAGAAGGAAGCGTTAGTATTTTATGAAGTAGGTTTGCTACTTGTTTGTCCTTGGAGTTTCTGCATTAAAATCTGATACTGATAAATTTATGATTTACAGTGTCTGCAATTACAGCCAAATGCTCTCTGAAACTCTGTGTTCTTACAGGTGCTCTTAGAGTACAATTCATATTCTCATCATCTTTCCCCTTCTATGCTACATCATCACACAATTTTCCTTTCAGTTCTCAGACACGGCTTTTCTGTAGATGGAAATCCATTACAGGTGTCCTTCACTATCCTGAGTGATGGCATAACCATGTCCTGGAAACTCTCAGGGCTTGAGGAGAAAGGTCTACAATTTTTGCCAGATCACATATGGATTTTCCACGAGTCACATTATGGGATTGGCAACTTTTTATTCCATACCATAATGTTAGACTTATGACCATACTGGTTCTAATATGGTAAGACATATTAGTGTCGATGTTAATTATAGATGAAGTAGTAGCCAAAATCCTGAAGTGTATTAAAGTTGGTTTAGTTTAATCCGTGTATTTTAAGTTTCTGCTTTTTAGTTCATAAAGAATTTATGGGTTCTGGACTGATCCCAGCAGCTGAAGAGACCAAATCAGTCATAGCTTATGCTTTTTTATTGCTGGTGTATTTAAGATGGCTGTTTAAGGACCAAGAGGTCCTTACCACTGAAGAGGTAGTGTTAGCTGCTAGGATTTGACAAAGTGAAATACTAGCTTACAATTTGTCAAGTTTTTTAGACACTGGGTTTGAAGGAGAGAAATGAGACAGCTTTGTGCTACACTTGTAGTACTATGTTGGTCATCAGCCAAATCCTCCCAAATATATTCCATATACAGCTAAAACCACAGTATTTTGATGTATCATTAGTCAATGTGCCTCTATTTTTATGAGGCGTGCTTACTGTCATGACATCTGTAAAATAAAATAATTTCTTCAGAAGAAGAAAAACCAAAACCTTTAGCAGTGCTCTTTGTCCTATGGCTACGGCTCGCTCGAGCGAGCAGAAGCCAGGGTTGCTGTCACAGTGCTCCATGTGCCAGGGAAGGGAAGGGCTGACGTTGCTTGCGGTGCATGGACTGAGAAAGGTCAGGGTCCACTGCTCAATAATATGTAATATTCAAGCTATTTCTCTGGTTTATTATTAGAACAGCTCAAAACTTGGCTGAAAAGTCACATGTATCGGTCTCCCTGTTTGCTGTTTGTTTCTATTTGCACTTAGAATTGCTATTTTTGCCCAGCTCTACTCATCTGTCCGGGGCAGTGTGTGCCCCCTTAACTGAGCTAAGGATGAAAGTCTTGAATGTCTAGTCTGGACACTCTAGAGAGAGACTCCTACTTTATTTCTGGCACCAACTAAACCACAAAGGCCTGTGTTGCAGTGGCAGCCTCCCTCCTTGCTGGGTATTTTTGAGAAAATAAGCAGCATTGTTTATTGACCAAACAATAGACTGAAAAAGATTCATGGGATGGAGAAATCGATAGCCTTTGAAAGTTATGGATTAAAAATCAATTAGCAAATGAGAAATAAATACAAAGAATAAAAAAGCTGTTCTCTCAATGAAAGAGGTTAACAGCAGTATTAGGGAGAGTGGTGTCAGGACCAGTTTTGCTCCATATATTTTACGGCATTTCCAGCAGCGCAGTAAAGAGGGTTGTAATTTGCTGATGACTCAGAATGACTGACATTATATATAAACTTCAAAGACTTTAGATAAAAATTGCAGAATCCACAATGGAATAATGTAAACGACTAACCCATGCATGGATTTTTAATTAGTTGTAACTCCTTGGGGAGAAATTTTCTGAAAGTGATTTTGGATGACTTCTTGAAAACAGTTTTGTCTGGAAAGGCAAATCAAATGCTCAACTCTTAAGATGTTGCTGGTGATGGTATGTTTCTTAGGGGGCTCTATAATGAGAATGCTGCTCTCAGATGGAACAACGAGTTAAAAAAAAAGATGTAGCAGAAGTAGAGATTTGTCAAATATTTAAAATATTATGAACATCACTGTATTCAGTATGTTTATGAAAGATGAGCATAAAACACGTCTTCTTTTGTCATAAAGATAAAGCACTATTTTATGTTTCGGATTCAGAGGTGTTCATTGTGCAGTGATGAAGTCTTTCCTAAAGCCTCCTACAGCAGCACATTGGGAAGAAACAAAAGAGATGAGAGGGAGAGAGGCTTCCCAAGGGAAGTGAGAACGCTGCCTCGCGGCTGGAGCAAATCCACTTAGGATAAGGAGGGTCTGTAGTCCCTTTCGTGATTAGCATTGGCTAGTGTGATACACATTCCTTGTTCATGCCACAGAGAAGCAAGAGCGTGTCATGCAATAAACTCCTTTGCTTGAGGACATCTGTACAGGGAAGGATTGCTCAAAAGGACATCCGCAGAAGCAAATGGGATGGAAGACTTGCTCTTCAAAACTCTGTTTTGGTCAGGGCAGAGGAGGCTTGTGGTCATTTGCCATTTTGGAATTGCTGCTCTGATGCAATTCATTGTTTTCACGGATTTTAGCTTACAAAAACCCCCAAAAACTGCTCCTCTTGCCAGTTTGTTCATAATTTTCTCAATAGTTATGCAGAAAGTTTGCTGAGGAATGTATGAAGGGCCATGCTGGGCCAGACCAAATGTGTGTCTTAGTCAGTGCCCTGCCTTTGCTTTGGCCAGAAGCTGATGCTCAGTGGGGAGTGTAAGGATGGGATAAGCATTGAATGGCAGTAGTCAAAACAGTTTTCTAGCCCTGGCTTTTCATCACTTAGGGACTTTTTGATCCACAACTTTTATCTTCATGCTTTAAATAGCTCATTGGCTTTTTTCTTAGGTGAATTCATTCATATTATTGATTTTCAACACCCATAAGCTTTTCTAATTTCTGTGCTATCCACTGTTTTATGTGAAGAAGAATCTCCTTTTGTTCATTTTTAACTTGCAACACGTTGGTTTCATCTAATACCCCCTATTTTATTTTGTTCACCTGGAGGTTTGAGTTGAAAGAACCTTAGTTGTTGTAACTACAAGGCTGTTGTAACTACAACCTTACTGTGGTAACACAACGTCACTGTGTGCCACGTTACCATAACGGTTGTGTTGTGTTGGTAATTTTGTTGTGGTGCCATGACGACTTTTTGCCTTTTTTATATGCCCCTTTCATATACCCTTTTATACAGCTTTTATGTATCCTTAGTGCTTTTAGCCCACTTACTTGTCATTCCCTAAGNTCCTTAGTGCTTTTAGCCCACTTACTTGTCATTCCCTAAGTCTGATAACTAGCTTAGACCCAAAGTTCCATTAAGCCAAGAGACTAAACATCCTGGAAGCCTTGCAGTTGGGGTTCAAAAAGCCCCAGACGCCAAGGTCCTTTCTAGCACACAGCTTGTAAACTAAGATAGGCCCATCCAGGGAGGAAGTCTTCAGAATGAGGTGTTCATTCGAGCCTCTCACTGGGAAATCTTTGATAGATATGCTAATTTGCAAGGCCTATAAATTATATACACTATCTATTGTGTGGTGCATTCTGGGGTGCATTTCAGTGCATTCCACCTGGATGTGGTGCACCTAAGGATCCTTGAATAAATACCGAGGTAAAACCCTTTTTTTCCCCTCTAACCGTGTTTGGTTCTTAATTTTAAGACCAGGAAAAGGCAGCAGTTGTAGAGCTTTGCTAATGTGTAAAGAGGACAATGCTTTAGATGAAGATATTTTGTTTGTTGTTCATTTTCATTTTAACTTCAGCTGTTTGGGTTTTTTTAATATAGAGTTATTCTTGATAATCTGTTAAGTTTAATGTAGTGTTACTTAGTGCTATATTGCAAAGGATTTAGCATTGTAATTCAACTACAATATTATTATTCAGATATATTTCTTTATTTGTAACTAGGTAAGTCTTGACTATAATAATAATTTTTGAATATTACTTGATTCTTGAACTGATGTTTAATAATGTCAACTTTTAGGGAAATAAACACTGTGTCTCCATCTACTGGAAAAACACACAAAGGGACCTACACATTTTGCCCATATATAATCTCCTCTTTGCTAGCTAATGTGGCAAGAATTTAGAAAACATGCGTGGGAGGTCTGTCAGATGTGGGCAGTGGATGAATGAGTCCCAGTGAGTACGGTTTGAGGGGAGGAAGGACTGAAAGGGATGGAGAGACACACTTTCCGAAGTACAATGTGCAAAAGGTCAGAGAAAATGTGGCAACGCCTATAGGAACAACAGTCAAATCCCTTAACTAGTTGAAGAAACATTTAAAGGACTGTGGAAACAGATGGTGCATGAGTTAAAACTGTACAGGAGCAACTTACCTTCTGCAGCAATTTCAGCAAGACAGTTATTTCCGTCGTTGTTACTCTCTCATTCAATCACAACATGCAATTACTATAGCAAACCTTCTGTCATATTGCACACGTTTTCACACTTGTCAGAGGAAAAGTCATAGATTAAACAATATGGTTTAAAGTACTGTTTAGTTATGAATTTCATAACTGTATTTTAATGCAAGACAGAAGCGTTCTGTTGGAGTAGACCTTAAAAGTACAAGAACCAGGGGAACAGACTCAGGAAGAAAAACAAGTAGTGTTGGCCATACAAATCCCATGAGCACAAATGGAAATTTATGCATTTTAATGTCTTCACATCAGTCTGAAAAGAAGCAATTAGAGCCCTGTTGTGTAGTCACTACATGTGAAGAACGCTTGCTGAAATCAATGGGTGCTTGGAGAAAAGACAGAAAAAAGAGCTGGGGCTCTAATACTATACCAATATTTCCCCCTTTGTTTTTATACGGTCTTTACCGTAGTACTTAGTACAGAACCTTTCAGTTAACTCTTAATTCTCTCCAAGGTGTTTGAAAACAAGAAACTGTAAAACCATTTAACCATGCTAAACCTTTACCATCCTCAGGTACAAGTTCTTAATTTCATTCATTTTCCTCCCTCGTTTGGGATTTTTTGGTATTGGCTGGTTTTTTGTTGGTTTTTCCCCTTTTCTGTGTGCTATATTTGTTCTCAGAGCTGGTATCTCTTTGACATACACATAGCTATAAATATATATTTAAGCTGCTTTTGTCTGTCATGCTAAATAGTTTGCATGAATGATAAAGTATTAGTAATGCAAGTGGTTATTTCTTATAACGTTTCTTGAATAATAATGTGTCTCTGGTTCAGACCTCTTCATGTCTGTCTTTCCTTAAAAAAAAAAGGAAAGCAACAGCACAGAGATTTCAATATGCTTTTTTTTTTTTTAATGAAAAAAGCATCTGGGGGTAACTCAACCAGCAAAGACAGAGAAATCAAAGTGATAGCTATATTTTTGTGTTTCATTTTGATTGCTCTGTGCAGTTTTCTTCATTTGGGAAATATGTATTTAAAAAGAGAGAGGAATCTTCATGCCTTTTATTCACTTCTGCTGTTTTTGCCATTTTAAAAATATGCATACCAGTTATTTCCATACAGAACATTTGAAAGTAGGAAGAATTTGACAAGTCATTATGTTACTTGAATTCAATAAAAAAACCTGTCTGGATCATTATATTAAACAGGCGGACATGGAAAATTAAAGTCGCAATTCCATTTAAAATAGTTAACTTTGTATTTTTGCAGCAACACCTCTCTAAAGGAGGAATAGATGTCTATAAGAGAATGAAAGCTGAAGAAACTTAGAGAAAATAGACATATTTTTTCAGATTTTGGGGTTTTTTTTCTTTCTGCTTTTCCCATATGTCTGGGGGCCTTTCTTGCACTGACATTGAAGTTTTATTGAGACAAATCGTGACACATTTATTGATGCCAAGGAAAGCATTATGCAGATTCATTCAACTTGAATGAAACAGTGTTGGGGTTACTCAGAATGAGGAAACATGGCAGAACCTGCAAACCTGGATTGGCCTCTCTTCAGGACTCCTCCTTTTCTGAGGCCCCTGTTGAACACATTGCCACTGGTTTTTCCAGAACCTTCTTGCAGGCAGCAAGTCTGTTGTTTTCTGTTTTCTGAACCAAACCCAGTGTGCCAGAAATGAGGCATCCGGAGCTGCTGACCTGTTTTTTGTAATATCGGTGCAGTGTAACTCGTTTATTTGTGTCATTCAATAGCAGTTTGAAAGAGAAAAACCAGTGGAAATAGGGTTTGGATTGCAGTTGAAGCTGAGGGTTTCTTGCTGCCTGCAACAGCTCTGAATCAAGCCACAGATGGTGGTGAGTTTCCTGTAGCTGCTGCTTTCCTTGCACAGGCATTCCAGCAATGCTGAGAGCAAGGCAGGACCTTAGGAAAAACTGTAAAGTGGATCTGAGAGCAGATGTGCCCCAGTTGTAAGGGAAGTGATAATAGAAGCAGTGAATTTGGAACAGGGCGGATGGCAGCAATCTGTGATCGGGGAGGAGTGTGCAGAAGGATGGAAAGGAAAAAATTATAGAGTGGGATGACAGCAGGCAATAAATAGGGAGGGGAAAAACATTGCACTGAGGGGATTCACGATAGCCATAGAAATATCTGTAGGGACTGTGCCTGGGAACAGTAGAATATAAGCTAAAAAAACAAATAACCTCCTTGGTCTTTAAAAAGAGTCTCAAGTTGTCTTTACTGTGATTTATGTTACCAGACCTCCTTCACAGCATTACAGTCGCATAATCCACAACTGCTGTTATTTATTCTGGATAAAGAAGGCAATTTTGACTGTGATCTCCCTTGACATTTCCCAAGGTCTGTGCCTGTCTCATACCTTTCATCATTGTGTACTTCTTCAAGGCATCTCTCTTACCTCTCTCTAAAAGAAACATGCATTGCAGTCGCTCACCCTGGACCAGAGTGACACAGACGTTACAGGTTATGGGAGATCAATTGCATAGCCCTGCTCCTCTTCACCTGGGAGGATCTTTGATGTGTTGACAAGGTTGGAATCCAAATAAGACATTAACCCACGGTATTGCAGTGGTTAGGGTGGCAGGAACGATATAAAATAGCATCTCACTCAACAAGGTACTCTCTCTTTTTCATTTTACAATCTGTGTCAATGGCAGTTGGAACTATTAGACCTGCATTAAAATTACATATTACTTATATAAATGGGAGCTATAAATATCACAAATAGTAAAAAACTTAAATTGCACTGAGGTTCAGGAGACAGTATGTCTAAAACCTTAGAAATTAAGGACATTTAGAAGAAAGCCTCACTATCCATCTGCCCTTAATTTACCTCATTATTCTTGTTTGTCAGAGTATGATCTCACTACTATGTTAATGTCATTTAATAACTTTCTTGCAAGGTTGGCTCAGATCTGAATCAGACCACAGTAAAGGTGCAGCAGTATTTCCTTGGGTATGTTGGTTTAGATGAAGCAGTAAGAACAGGCTAACCTAGTGTTAAGGATGCAGTAATTGTCACTGTGGTCAGTAAATACTTTTGTTGCTGAATATCTCCTTTCTAAAGTTTTTATATCAATATATAGTCTTGTGGTTTCTTATTCCTTTTTCTTTTCATTTGAAAATATTATAAACGTAAAACTAATATTGATCTGTAGATATCGCACAATACTGATTTGCATGAGGGACCTAGACACTGAAATTGAGCTCATTAAGAAGTTGCTAGTAAGTAATGACCTGGATGTTGGAAATGCTGATGCTGCATGAGGTGTGTCCTTTCCTACCAACCTGTGTGGACTTGGGCCAGGCTTGCAATGCCTGTGTCTTCTGAGCACCACGTATGGCTCAGCATTGGCACTTCCTGGGGTGGAAATCTCCCTGGGCTACCAGGAGCCTGCACTGAGTTAAGCAGATCTGATTCTCACAGCTGTGCTCCTGGACATGAAACCAATGCACAAAGCCGAGGGTTCTGTGTAGTTCTTAATTGACTCTTTGGAGAAACAGAGTGGATTTCCTGGCCTTGGAAGTCCCTGTTCATCACATGAAGCTGGAGAAGTCTGGCTCAACATTTAAAGTAATTTTATATTGAATCAATGGAATAATATTCCTGTGATGAGGACTCAGAAGAGAAAGAGGGTTCCTGAATCTTTCTGGCAAGATACATATGATTTCCTGTTCTGAGGGAAAGGTTTGTTTCACCTAAATTTAGCTTGGGTCTCTAGCTTTGCTGTGTAGTCAACAGCTCCCACAAGAGCCGTTCATTTGACCGGAAACAGAAGAATTACCCTCTTTATTAACTGTAGAGAGAACCTCAGGCTGGAAGTCCAGCCTGGAAATGGGCAAGCAGAGATGAAACTGTATCCCAGCTTTCCTCTTAGCAATATGCACATCAGATGAGGTCTGTGGATCTGTGGCTACCACAAGATCTTGTGGGTAGAAATATACCAGTGGGGAAGAGATGCCCAAAGCCTGCTGTGCAGGTAGCCTGTAAGGCTGAAGGAATGGAATCGCTTAATACAACAGGGGTTTTTAAGTTAATATGATTAAACGGTATTATTAGTCTTCTGAAAATAGTCCATAACCTTCATTTACAAAAAAAAAGTAATAGGGGCTGTATCTGCATTGTTCTTGTAAAGGAATTTGCATCTTCTAACTTTTCCTCTCAAAGTAATTAGACACTGAGAGTTCAGGGACTCTAGAGACAAACCTAGAAACTGCTCTGTGCTCTGTAGCACCATGAGGCTGATGCAATATGGGGCACATAGGTGAATGTTCCTTTCTTTTCTTGAAAAAGGAAAGGGGATTTTTAATTTCTGGCTCTTCAGCATGAAGGAAATGCATAACTGTTCTCTACTGGGGCTAAAAGAACATCACAGATGTGGTTCAAAATCAGTTTGTCATTCATTTCAAGCCTGCTTTGGCACAGGATGGTATAGAAAGAAAAAATAAATAAATCTGTCCTAAATTTGCATTTGATATTTTATTCTTGCCTTATCATCTGCGTTTTTGCTGCTTTAATTGGTATTTCAACTGCAATGGCTTCTAAACATCCTAGGCAGATGCTGTCTTATAAGCCAAATTATTGTATTTCTGTCTGGTTTTTTCACTGTGCAAGAGGTGGACTAAAAACTGGCTGAGCTGCTGGGATTTACAGAGTGGTGGTCAGTGGCACAAAGTGGCCAGCTGGAAGACCATCACTCGTCATGTACCCCAGGGGCTGGCTGTGGGGCCAGTGCTATTAAAGATCTTCTTTAGTGACTCAGATGATGGGGAACAAAGCACCCTGGAGAGTCTTCAGACAGCAGAGAGCTGGCAGGGCCAGTGTTTAAACACAAGAAATTACTTATTTACTCTCTGGTTGGTCAAACAGCAGAAGAGGTTGCCCACAGACATTGTAGGGTCTCCATCTTTGGAGATATTCCAGCTTTACTGGCCATGGTCCTGGGTGACCAGCTTTAGGTGGCCCCGCTTTGAGCAATTGGGTTTCATATCTCAGTATTTATAAATATAAATGGATAATGATTTTTAAAATATGTGCCAAACTGTTAGTTTGTAGCTCCCCCATAAGTTTTTCACTCTAACAACAAATATTCAAATAGTTTAAGGGAAAAAAACAGGCAAAACCCCACTCCACAACCAAGTTTGTATGTGGGGAAATCAAATTATTTGACCCAGTTTAAGTCCAGACCTTTATCCAGGCAGTTAATTGAACTATTATTTTTAATTACTGAAAGATTGTAAATTTGAAAAATTTAAAATAAAACTTTGGTAAGATTCCTCAAGTAGTGAACCATCTTAAGTTAATTCCATATTACAGTATTTCATATTCTGTATTACTACTATCTTGTGTAGGTCATTGTAGCATCTGGTTTCTATGCCTTCAAAAGTCTATCTTAAATTCATGTAAAGTTAGAATAAACAGATGCTAGAAAGAATATGTATTTCTTTGCAGTCATTCCTTGATATTTTTTTGCCACACTCTTTTTTGAATGAATGTCATTTGGTTGAAGTTTTTGATTACTTCAATAAAAAAATAATTGTCGTTCACTGTGTAAACTGAGACACATATTTTAACAGTGAGAATATTGTCACGTGGCAAAGGGGTCATCAAAGGAAGATCCTCCCCTGCAGCCACTTGATCTGTTTAGTTTGGTTAACAGGAAATTTTAAAGATACTCTTTTTGCCATTTTAACCTCTTAGGTGGCCTCTCTCAGTAACTGCTCTCTTGTGTAAATAAACAGACTTAAAGAAAACCTCAACCTTTGTGGTAAATATTTACCTGAAGTAGTGTGACCAGCATGGAGGGGAAACTTGTGGAGGTCCTCTGGAAACCTGACAGACCTTTGTTTTCTGAGTTGTGTTGAATTTCTCCATGTGCTTGTTGCAAGTCATTTTAACTGAGTAGTAGTCCTTCAATCAGTTGTCAGTAGCTTTGTGACAGGTTCACCACACACCGTTTTGCCACACAGCTGTTGGATTTTCATTTTAAATTTGATTATTGATGCGTATCATTTTCTAAACCTGTTGTCTTTTGGAAGAGTCTTAAGCCACAATACAGAAAGGATGTTTCACGTTGTGTCTGAATCTGAGCTTCAGCTGTAGTTGCTTGACCAGCACTTTGTTAACTGTCAGCATCCTTTTAGAACCTCCCCATAGCTGGTATGTAAACTCTTAGGCTTGTGAAATAGCTGAATGTTTATGTTTCTACCAAAAAATTCCCTCCATCTCTTTTGGCACTTGCGTGCCCGGTGTTTGACTCTGATGAAGAGAACCTTCCAGTGTGTGAATGAGGGAGCCTGTACAAATGCCTAAAGGCTTGTGTGTGACATGCTGTGTTCAAGACATTCATTATTTTTGAGGTGATAATTGCTTTTTTTTATTCTTTAAAGACGTAATAAACATGCTAGTATTGTCTGTAATGAAAACTGAGCTTAAACATTGTCTTACTCAATTGCTCCTTTTTTTTTCTCTTCACTTTCAGGATAGGGAATTATGTTGGAATTCCCTATTCATGTGTTTTCTTTGAATGATAGTTACTTCTAAAATCTGTTGTTTGCTAAATTATGGTTCAGAATGATGACAAAAAGAGAGTTAATTTCAGGGGAGAGGCTAGAAAATAGCATAAGATTTTAATTTCTTTTCCTTCCAGATAGTAGTATAAGGATTTTTAAAAGGCAAAAGGATAGTTATAGTTAGTGGTTTATAAAATCATTTGGTTTTTAAGTTTAATCTAGTAAAAGCAGCAAAACTTGACTCTGAGTGTTTGATATTACTAATCTTATATATGTGTATAGGTACCTTGTGAATAGTTTGTACAGCAAAAGATGTACAATAGTCCCTGAAGTTTATAGTTTTATTGTGCTTTTTGAAGTTAAGTGTTTTTATAGAGCATGTTATTTTGGAAAGCATTTAAGGTGTGCAAGATTTTTAGGAGCTTTGGCTGATGAACAGGAATATTGGTAATGCAAGGTGCATGAAGGAATGGTTCTCAAGCAGGAGAATTAGTCCTCTTCATAAGATGATGCAGTGAAATCAGAGAAGTATTTGTGTTTGATATTATTTTTGTCTGCTGTGTTATGTGCTGGAAGAAAAGTGCTTACCTTGCATATGGCTCGGTTGTGGCAGAAATGACACTGGGAGACTGGTTTAGAATGCTGAGCACTTAATTTGGAGAAAGTCCTTGCTCTGTGGAAGCAATTAGGAGCTGTGGCTGCAGTAGGAAGCGTCTGGTCATGTAGACTTAGCAATTGTATTCATCTAATGTATAACAGTTAATACATTGCAGCTCAGTGTGAACTAGAACCCCTTGATGTAGATAAGCCCTTAAGTATTTAAATACCCAGGTCCTTCTTACTGAAATGTCTTAGGGTCCAACTTGGCCTCTGCATGGTGACTATTGTAAATGTTCTTCATAAAGCTGCATTACATTTCATCCTAATTAGCACTGCTGCTGTAGCCTTAGTAAAGACACGTTGGATTAAAAAGAACCAGAGGCTGAGCGCCCACATCCTCTCCTACAGGAATTAAATCAATTTCAGTCTTACAGTATTCACAGACCTGATTTAATTTGGCCTCTTTCTCTAGACGATTGCCAAAGCACAGTAGTAGTAGGAAGCTCTTGCCTTTATTACTTATGTTTAACTCCAGAGTTGTGTCAGTTTTGAGTGCTATCAGGGCAGCATTTCTTATTAGTCCCCAAATAAAGCAAACAGGCTATTTTGGTAGCAAAGAAATTAAAGGTTCATCAATAAATAGCAGTTACCAGCAACAAATTAAGATGAGAAACATTTTTATTGTGGACATAGGAATGAATGTTACCTACTGTGAAACGGATTTTTTAAATTGAAATCAGATATATAATTAAGTTATTATTATGCACAGAAAAGGTTAGAAACCTTAACATCTTTTGTCCATAAGCCAAATATTGTAGTATGTTGATACCCATGCTGTGAATTCCCCATTACTGCTCTGCCAGTAATTTCAACCTGGCACCTAGACTAAATTGTCTCCCTAGGAGCCAAGAGGAAACACGGTTGATATGTGATCTCAGGCATGGGTCTTTCTTGAATGAATAAAAGCACTGTCACATTTTACGAAATTACATCTGCTGGTTATGTGCTGTGATCATCTCTGAATGAGGGAGAGGGCAGAGCTCATCTGAGCTATGGCACAGACCTACATTCCAAAGGAACTTGATGGGATTTTATACAGTCTTGTAGCTCCATTCCAGATATGTTTCAGCTGCATGACAGCAACTGAAAGCAAGGTAATGATTGTGCCTGCACAATAATTTTTAAAGTGTTAAGAAATGCACACAACACACAAATTGCCAGCCAGAGCTTGCTGAGTGGCCTCAGAGCATGTTATTCTGTGAATGGAGTTGAACAAGTTTGACAAGTGGCTGCCATGCAGTGCTGAAAATGCAGTTCTCATCTTCTCTCTCCAAGCAAAGATGAGAAGGAAGCTTGTTCCCCTGGAGCCCGCAGGTGCTTGGAGTCAGCACCCCAATACACAGCTGTGGTGCCAGATGCTGGCAATGTGTGCTAAGCCTGTCCCATAGTGCAGCAGCCAGTCTTGTAAATCCCTTCAAGGTCCCTGTCACGGCTCTAAGTGGGTTCATTTAATGGCTGGACTCGGTGATCTTAGAGGTCTTTTACAACCCTAAGGGTCTGTGATCTTGCTTAGACGCCGTGTCAGTCTGATGCCCTTTGCTTTGCAGCAGTGATGAATCTGCAGTGACCTGGGGGGAGCTGCTCTTCTTTGCTGCTGGAGGGCTGCAGAGCCACTCCAGCCCAAGGCCCGCCAGGTGGGTGGCTTTGTCACACATGTGGGGATCTGAAGTTAGTAGTGGAGCTGTGTCCCATAGGCACCATGTGGGGTGTTGCCCAAGGAGCCACGGGATTGATGGACTTTTGGAGGTGCTGCAGGACTGTTTCCCCTTACCCACAGCTGTGGAGCCAGTAAGAGAAGGAACCGTGAATACTCTGTTACTCGCTTTCTGAGGCAAATGAGTATCTAAGTCCCATGCTGTTACTCAAATTCTGCAAAGAATAGAAAACAAAACACTTGTTTGGAGCAAAGATCTCTTAACATGTGGAAACTGCAACAGTGGTGAATTTTAAGGTCTTTTTCTAAACTGGACAAAATCTTCCTCTGTGCTTCTCTCTGATTGCTGAAGTATCTGTTGCCATCTCAGCCTGAGCTCTGTAACCATGTGGTGGTTGTTTTTTCTTTTTTCTCCTCTATTCTTCATTTCTTTAAAGAGCTGATTCTTGTGATTTATTGGGTACAAACTACAAAGCTAAGTACTTTTCAGGATGTAAGTTGTAGTGGCTATGAGAAGGAATGAGACTATAATTCTCCTCCATTTTATTTTAGTTAAGCATTTTCAGAGGGGAGGGGAGGGGAGGATGTGTTCTTTCCGTTAGACCTCTCCTTTCTTAATCACCATTCCCTAATTAATTCCCTGGTTAAATATAAAGCAAGCATTAGCTTTGAATAATGTTTTCCTGTGTGATTAAGTAAAGAAGAATTTCTTTCTTTTGTATGATGACTCATTGCTGGGGGATCTGGAGGGAGCCTCAGGGTGGATATTTGAGACTTTGGTCCCAGGTGCTCTCATACCTTTGAGCTGTGTCTGCTGTCAGTCCAGAGGTGGGAGGCAAAGGCGATATCACATATCAGCTGAACATGAAGAAAATTGCCTCTCTTGTGAAATGACAGCTTTGTTTTTTCCTGGTGGAAAACTGACTCCAGCTCACAGAAATGGAAATCTTGAGACAACGCATACAGCTAGCAGAAATGTAAATTATTTTTCTTGTTGGCACAGTGTCTGTAATATTTCTTGTTGCATGATGTATATTCTTTGGTGTCCAAGCTGCCCCAAAAATGTACTCTTTCTTTTCACCAGCATCTTCCAGTTCCTACCCCTGCACCAGTTTGCAGATGTTTAGCTTGTAACAGTACAGCTGTGTTGGGTCACACCATAAACCACATGTCTGAAGGAACTGAGGTTAAGAACCGAATCAAAAAAGGAGATTATAGTGAATGAGGACATGGCAAAGAGACATAACAGGGTCTAAGATGGCCAAGCTTATTTTACTGATGAAGAAACATTGTCTAACTCTACCCACATGATAAGACTTTTTTTTCTACTGTAGTATTTTATGACATTAATTTTTAGCACATAGCATTAAATTTTAGCTCAAAAGGCAGTTTTAAGAATGATCCTGTGTTCAAATGTTGCTTGTAGCTCAAGATGAGAGAAAGAATGCAGCTTTATTAATGTGGCAGCAAAGAAAACATATGGAATATCTGAGAGATATTCACATTCACATACATGAGAATGCCTGTGATTTGACTGCTGTAACAGTGAGTGCTACAACATACAATCTCTGGGTGTTGAAAAACAGGTATTTAAAAACAGTCTTGGTTTTGAAAAAAAGTATGGTAAACAGAAATCCTGCTGATTTTTTTCGTTTCATTTGTTTTACAGGCCTTTCCCTGTATTTCAACCGGAATTTATGGTAAGACAGATCTTCGATGTCACTTATTCTCACTTGTTTTTCCATATTATTGGTATTTCAAACAGCGAAACTTAATATCAGATGTCTCATCAGTCATTTTGTCTCACCAATATATTGATACCGTGTTAAAAACCAGAGACCCAAAGCCTTCAGCTGTGACTGCATGCTGGTGTGCTGGGAAGTGGGATACTGTTGTGCAGCCCTTAGCATAACCCTTAGAGCCTGTGAGCCAAGACCTGCAACTGTGATTACACTTCTACAGTAACTCTTAAACATGCTGCTGTGTCTTCGACAGGGAAAAATAGGGGTCTGGCAAAATTTTCCACCTAGAAGGAAAGCAAGAAAATGCCACAATGTCCAAGACTGGCCGGGGAGGAAAAAAAAAAAAAAAAAAATCCAAACCAGCTTCCTAGAGCAACAGGAAATTATCTTAGTTGCCTTGAGTTTCGCTTCCACAATTTTAGTTTATTAATTTACATGCAAATTAACATGGCCTGAAGGAACTGGAAGGAAAGGGTTATTGTAAGTCTCTTGCTTTGTTGTAATCTGTCCTGGGTTACAATGT
>VXAZ01007728.1:0-22446 GCA_013399875.1 Gymnorhina tibicen
GACCGTAAGGATCATCCAGTTCCTCCTCACCGTGGGCAGGGACACCTCCCACTATCCCAGGTTGCTCCAAGCCCTGTCCAGCCTGGCCTTGGGCACTTCCAGGGATCCAGGGGCGGCCACGCATTCCCTGGGCAACCTCCACAGAGATACGGAATTCCTAAAATTCCATAAAACTATCCCGAACCTGCAGGACCATGGTGAGTGTCCATCCCACCATAAATTTTTTGTTAAAAAAGCAGACAAAAGTTAAACTTCCGGGAGATGCTGATCCAGGAACAGCCTCTCTCCAGTCCCAGCTCCCTGTTCCCGGCCCTCCAGGTACAGGATTCCCCGGCTGATGGTCAGACAGGACATTTTTCCGTGTGTTTTTAAGGGTTTTTTTTACCCATAAACAAAACCCCACCTTTTGTTTTCCCTATCAAACCAAATACCTGCAGCATTTCTTTTGGGTTTGGCCAGAAAAATTTCCTTTCTGCTTGACAGAGCAGACCTTAAATCCACGAAATTTTTCCCCTCGTGGAAGAGAACGGGAGGGAAAGAGAAGAAATTCCGAAATATCTCCTCAGCAAGGGGGTGTGAAATTCCCAATTCCACGGACCTGCGGTCCCTGGTTTACTTGCAGCGCCTTGATCCCGGAATCCTCACATCCTGTCTGGATTGATGAATTCTTTTCTCTTGTCACGCTCCTTCCTCCTGTGCCGCCAGTCAGGAATTCCAACATTTTAACTGGACAGGATTTCACCCCCATTTCCACCAGGGACCGAAACTGTCGGTGGAATTCGAACGCTGATTAGGAAACTCGGGGAGTTCGGTGGAAATCTCTCTTTTTTTTTTTTTCCTGTCACGGAATGGGGTTTTTTTTTTTAAGGGAATATTTTGATAGCGGTGCCGCAGAACTGGAGTTTTTTTGGATGATATTTCTGAGTCGGAGCCTTGCCTCCACTGATGGAAGGGAACAAAAAGGAGACCGAACATTTAAAACGGAGGGGGAAGAAGGGAAGTAAACGTATTTGACGGAAAAGGAGGAAAAAAGGGTTTTAAATCCGTGGAAAGGCACAATGGTCAAGGAAACTGAGGAAGATGAACGGAACCAGAGGCAGGAAATGCCTTGGAGGAAACACGGAAAACAGAAGAAGAAGTTTGTTCTGGGAAGAGAATCTTCCGGAGGAAATAAAACCACATCAGCTCCCGGCTGGGAAACACTCCGGAAGGTTCCCTCCTGGGAAATCCCGGGCGTGACGTTCCTTTGGAAGCTGTGACCTCCAAACCTGTGGAGGGACTCTCACCTGTGGAGGGACTCTCACAACTCCCGGGCCGAGGGGGAGTTCCGGGAAGGTTTCTGGGAATGTTTGTGCTCTCCGTGGGGAGCGTCAGGTCCTGGTTGATGAGACGTGAAGGTCCTTCCAAGGGAATCCTGCTCTTTCCGTCTTGTCCCTGGAGCTGGAGGGGAAAGTTTCAACCCTCACTAATGGCTTGGTCATTTTTAGGGGTGTCCGAAAGGGGACATGGAGTGTCCGGAGAAGGGAACGGAGCTGGGGAAAGGGCTGGAGAACTCCTGAGGGAGCTGGGAAAGGGGCTCAGCCCGGAGAAAAGGAGGCTCAGGGGGGATTTTCTGGCTCTGCACAGCTCCCTGACAGGAGGGGCAGCCGGGGGGGTCATTTATTCCAAGGAACAAGGGACAGGACCACAGGAAAGGGCCTCAAGCTGCAGCAGGTGAGGTTTAGCTCGGATATTGGGGAAAATTCCTTCCCGGAACGGGTGGTCGGGCAATTTCGGAATCGCCATCCCTGGAGGCGTTCCGAAGCCGTTTAGACGTGGCACGTGGGGACGTGGGTTTGGGGTGAGCATGGCGGCGCTGGGTTGACGGTTGGACTTGGTGATCTCGGAGCTCTTGTCCAACCTTAATTCCGTGATTCCGTGATTCCCTGGCTCCCTGTATCCGGTTATAGGATCTCAGTTCGCCCTCGCCCAGCCTTGGATCAGTTCATAAAAGACAAAAGAAAATCCCAGGAATTCACTTTCTTAAAGAACTGAACCCAAACCCAGATTTTAGGGACCCTCATTCCTTCTCGGAGTCCTTCACGGAATTTTAATGAGGCGGTTTTCCCAGTGGAGCAGAAACTTGTCATTCCTATGGATCTTTGGAAGGCTGGGCAGGGGAGTCACGTCCTTCATAACAATAAATAGTGCCAGGAAACTTCCAGAGGCGCTGGGACCCCATCCCCACACCGTGGAATTGTGCCAAGGCCCTTCATCCTCTGCCCAGGCCACTCATCCTCCTCCAAAATAAATTCCTGGAACGAGGCAGGAATGATTCTGAACTAAATGGTGGATGTGGGCATCCCAAAGCACAGGGAAAGAGGGCGTGGGGGATGCGAACCAGTCTGGGCTCGGTGTTTTTGGGGCCAGAAAGAAGATTTTAGGGATGTTTCATTCCAAAATTATGCTTGGAGCTTAAGGTACTCAGTCCCTGGATGTAGAAACAGGAATGGTTCGGGGACAAGCCAAAAGCAGCTGATTAATGATGGAAAGGGAAAGGGAANAGGAAAGGAAAGGAAAGGAAAGGAAAGGAAAGGAAAGGAAAGGAAAGGAAAGGGATTCCCTTTCCCTTTTTTCTCTCCTCATTTTTCTTTTTCTTTTATTTTTTTTCTTATTAATTTTTCTTTTCCTTTTTCTTCCCTTGCTCTCCTTCTCCCTTCCTCATTTCTATCTTTCCTACTTCCTTATTGTATGGAGAAAACCTTAATAATCCTCTTTTTTTTCCTCTTTAAGCTTTATTGATTATCCAGATGCCTGAAACCAATTTTTAAATGTTATATCCCAAAGATATACGGATTTTAATTTTTTTCTTCTTGCATTTCCCCGGCAGGACAGGGGGAAAATCTCAAATGATATTTTTTTGGAAGGGACACCTTCCCCTACCCCAGGGTGCTCCAAGCCCTGTCCAGCCTGGCCTTGGACACTTCCAGGGATGAGGAACCCACAACCTCTCCGGAGTAATTAACTCCCCGCTTAATAAATAATTAATAAACCACGGCTCATTAACGGCGCGCTGAAGGTTTAATATTCCCACATAACGCCATAAATCTCCAATTTTAAGGACAATTTTCATATTCCAAGCGTTGTGACCCCTGGAAAACCGGGCAGTCTTCAGCTGACGGAACCGAAAATCCCCTACGGCGACACCAGTCCCGGGCGCTGTGATATGAACGAATTAATATCATTAATCATGAATTAATATTGTTACTTTTATTACTCCAGCACCAGCTCGGTGTCTCTGCATCCCAAGCACACTCTGGCACATGTGGAATACAGTAGCGCTCCGGAGCTTGACGGGTTCCTCCCTTTTTTTTCCGTAGCAGTTCCATGACGGAGCACGCCTGGACCCTGATCATCGGGAGAGATTTAATTGGAGCTTAATTCGTTCTCCCGACGAGCCCTTAGATACAGCGCTGGAAACAGAAAAGAAAAATAAAATTCCCTGGTTCTGACCTCTACCCTCCCAGGAGATAGAAGGGAAAAAAAAAAAAAAAACCCAAAAAAATCCTGGCTTTCCCGTCTGCTGGAGATCCAAATCTTTAGGGAACAATCGGGTGGAAAATAACAGGAATGAGTGAGAGCAAAGGAGGTGGTGCCAAAGCCCCGTCATCCACTTCTCCCTCGTTTCCATGGGAGGGAATTCGAGTGGAGAACCTTTCCCTGCCTCCCCACCCTGCTCATAAAGCAGCCAACAAGCCAACAGGGACCAGTTAAGGGACTCAAATCCCAATCCATCAAGTTTTCCAGGTTAATTCCTTGCCACTTAAGCCTCGGGGAGGGCTCGAAGCTGACCCAATGAAAACCAAACCGCAGCAAAGGAATCCATGGAACAATCGTTCCTCACACGGCGCCCTCTGTCCCAAAGGATTCCTGGGCACTTTATGGAGTGGGGAAAGCGAGGTTCTGCCACCTGTTCTGCAGGGCCCAGCGGTTGTTAAATGTGCAGGAATTTTCTTCCCTGGATCAGGACATGAAACGGGGTCTGGTTGAACCTGATAATCTCGGGCTGTCGGCTCCTTTCCTGAAATTTATTTGCCCGGGAGAGATTGCCTGCAGCTTGGAGAAACCCTAGGAATGAATGGCTCTGCACGGAAACACCCAGGACAGAAATTCCTAGCGCTGCCTGGACAAACCCCTCTTTCTCCATCCTTTTTTTTTCCCGTATCAGGTCAAAAACCTGCTTATCTGAACGGCTCTGCCCTTGGGAGTTGTAGAAACAGAAAAGGAACGGCTTTCATGGAGAAATCGGGATGCCTTTGGAGTCTCCCACCAAACTAATGGTTGGATCCAACCACGTTTGGCTGGAAAAGTGCAGAAGGATGACATCACCGGGCAGCAGAGCTCCAGTTTTCCTCGTCATTCCCAGGCTCCATCCAGACTTTTACAGGAAGAGCCCCTTGTCCCGCCAGTGACCTTCACGCTGTTCCAGGAGATAAACCTTTCCTAGGGGTGAGGAATCCTGGCGTAGCCGATCCGGGTCAGCCCTGGAACTGCCAAACGTCTGCTCCGGAGTAATTAATGAGGCTGCCGGTCCCGCCAAAGCCAGGACTGGCTCTCCTGAGAGGGATAACTCAGGGCTGAGCACCATCCGCGGGCTCCAGAACCCGCTGAGCGAAAAGATGGGCTCGGGAACAAGCGAGAAACCCCTTCCAGCCCCCAGCCCGGAATGAGGTGAGCCTCACACGTCACCTTTTCGTCTGATTATTCCTTTGGAAAAAGAAAGTTGGGTGGAAAAGCCCGTAAGATCAATGAGGAGCAGCAGCATTCCTGTAACGGGTTCTTTGGTCTCCGCCGCGTGAACTGAACCTTTCCACTCCAAACGCAGGGAAACGACTTCATTTGGCCCAAAAAGCTGTTTTGTCTGCCGGGACACCCCAAAATGACACCACGAAGTTCGCTTTTCAATTCCCAGAAAGAAAGAGAGAAAGAAGGGAAGAGAAAAAAAAAAAAAAAAAAAAAAGAGGGGGAAAGGGCTGTGTCTTTGCCAGACAGGAGAGTATAAAAGTCAACATTTCCACGAAGACTAAACAGGTGGGAACTAATCAAGGCGGGGAGAGGGAGCGGGAGGAGGGAAGGGAAGGCTGAGGTTCAGAGCCGATCCTGCTCGGTCTCAGGTGGTGCAGCTGCCTCGGCAGTGGGGTTTACGAGCGAGGTCAGGCTGCTCGTTCCGTCTGCCTTGGATCCCGAGCAGCCCCGTAATGAGGAATAAAATCACCGTAAAGGAAAAGTGAAACCTGACAGCCCTGAAGATTAATTCCGTTAATCGACTTGGCCCGCGCCTCTCCTTCTGTTCAGCCTCAAGGCCAGCCTGGCTCCTGCTTTTCCCTGGCTCGCGGGGCGTGTGGAATCCTGCGCGCGCGGAATTCTCTCTCTCTCCTCGTTCCCCCCCCACTTCTCTCGTTCGGATTGAAACCCGGCTGAAACGAATCTTGCGGCAAAGTGGCTGCCTCGGATCGAACTGGGGGTTTAATTCTTGAGCTAATTCAGCGATGGGAAGGCGTTGATAAATCAGGGGATGGTTTATTAGGGTTGAACTGGTGTTTGAAGAAGGGATAGAGAGGTCACAAAACCGGAGAGATTCGAGAACAGTTGATGGATAATTGATTTGATGGAGACCGAAGTCAGTTAATAAATAAAAAAATATGTCCCCAGTGTCCAAGTGCGGCAGCAAAAGCTGTTCCTCAGAAAAGAAGGAATTCCAATTAAATAAGCCACGGATAATGTGCTGAAAGGAAGGAGGGAAGGGAAGTGCGTGGCCTGTTCGAGTCTGCTTTTAAGTAAGATCAGTGTCAGGGTGTTAATCGGGGCAACAACGGGAGAATATTTGTAGCAGCATCTTCGTTCTCCCGCGGTGACGTGGAGATCGCGTCCGTACAACAGAACCCGCAACAAACCAAAAAACTGAAGTGTCGTGGGAACCGAGGGAGAGGAAGCCCGGCAACCACGGGAAGAGGGATGGAGATCAAATTCCTTCAGCAAACCGCTTCGGAGATGTCCCCAGGAAGATAAAATACCTCCCGCCAGGCAGCAAAGCTGAAGTGGGGGAACGCTGTACAGGTCTGGGAAGAAGGAAGAGGTGGAATCGCTCTGTTTTTACTGGGAGCCGTGTGGTAAGAAGTTCACAGCCCTGGCAGAAAAGAAGCAGATTATAAAACTTTAAACTCCACGGGCTCGGAGCCTGAGTCTTGAGTGGTTCCTGAGAGACGCCCGGGGGCTTTGACTCCGTGGTGACCTCGGAGGGGCTCCTCGAGCCCGCGGAGAAGGACTGGGCTGAACTGAACCAGGTTTATCTTTGGCACCGTTTCCAGTCTCAGAGCAGTCAAGATTTAATCACTGATAGGGAACGCTGATAGCTGAAGTGGCAGGTTAAGGACTTCCAGACTGAAAGCTCTTGTAAAAATAAGCCATAACGTGTTGGCAGAGGGACAAGCCCTCTTTATGTCCGGGCTCTCTGCTTAGTTTTACCGTGACTTTCCAGAAAGGAGCTGAAAACTCACCTTTATGAGCTGTTGGGTAGCACTTCTGGTAGCTTGGTCGTCAGTCTGATTAAAAAAAAAAAAAAAAAAAAGTAGAATAAAAGAACATTTTCGTATGTGGGATCCTTTCTGTGCGCTAAAAGCAAGACACGAATGTCCCCAGGAAGGCTCAGCTGCGTTTCTGGGTGGGTAAGGATGAGTTTCTTAAAGCAGGATTGATGAGAGAAGAATCTCACCCCCCCCCCCAAAAAAAAGAAATGTTCAAAGGATTTAAAGTCCAGAGCTGCGGGTTTGAATAATCTGGAGTCTTCCAAAACTGCCCCGTGGTCTTGTTTCTAGGCGGGTTCCTGGTTCCAAGTTCCTGGATTCTGTAGAATCACAGAATTATAACTGGAGTGGGTTGGAAGGGACCTTAAAGCTCATCCAGTGCCACCCCTGCCATGGGCAGGGACACCTCCCACGATCCCAGGTTGCTCCAAGCCCTGCCCAGCCTGACCTTGGACACTTCCAGGAATGGGAAATCCACAAGTTCTCCAGGCAACCTGGGAAATCTGCTGGGACGTGATTAAACCCAATGCCAGTTTTGCCTAAACCTCACTCCTGTGACTCGGCTTTCTTGGCCTGCAACCACCCTGATTTTACACCGTGCCCAAAACAACTTTTTTTTGGTGTTTCGGTGCCTTTGCCAATGCTCCCAGTTCCACCCCAATATTTGGGAGGACAGGAACTTGTTCNGAACGACTTTTTTTTGGTGTTTCTCTGCCAGGTGCCTTTGCCAGTGCTCCCAGTTCCATCCCAATATTTGGGAGGACAGGAACTTGTTCCCCACCTGCTGCATCCTTTGTTCTGGGACTCTTTTACTGCCAAGAGGATTTCATTTTGTCACCCAACAGGCCCTGAAAATCCGTAAAAATGGAGGGAGAGGGGCTTTTCCTACAGAGGTCACAAACTGATGGACGGAGCGGGTGGATCAGATGTTGGGAAGGAATTCTTCACCCAGGGCGTGGGGAGGCCCTGGAAAAGCTTGCCCAGAGAAGCTGTGGCTGTTCCATCCCTGGAAGTGTCCAAGGCCAGGCTGGACGGGGCTTGGAGCACCCTGGGACAGTGGAAGGTGTCCCTGCCCGTGGCTGGATGATTTTTTTTTTTACCATTCCAACCCATTCTATGCGAAAAACTCCCGAAAAAGGACAGATGGGGTAAAGCACCAACAGGTATTTGTGTGATCTATTTTGGCTGCCCGGCTGATTCCCTTTGTGCTTCCTCGTTCTCTCAGCTGAAGTTTACTGAGGCAAAAATTAATCTGATTTTTGGTTTTTTCTTCGTTTCCTGCTTGCTGGCCGCCCCAAAACGGGCACCGGGACCCTCTTGGCACCTCCCGTCCTCCTCAGCCCGGCTGTGTTCAGCAAACCACGGTGCTCAACTCCCACGTCCCGGCACAAACCCCAGCACGGGAATTCCCGAACCTCTCCCAGGCTCAAATCCCCGTCCGCTCCACCACCTGGATAACCTCACCCAAAACTTCCCAAGGAAAACCCTTTTCCCAGATCACACCTGCCAGTCAAACCTCTGGTGCCCGGCGCTGCAATTTCAGGTTATTTATTGCTCTGCTGGACTGCCGGGAATCTCCGGCTCCGGGCAATTTTATCCCAGGGAGCTGCCGTTCCTGGTGATCCGGTTGGGTCGACGTGCGTGAAAAATCCATCTGCAATTCCCCGTGGATGCTGCTCCGGCATCAGCTGTCGGCCTGCCTGGCACACGGAGGGGCCAAAGGAACTCGTGTCGCTCAGGGAACTTCCTGCTGGCGTGTGCGACACATGGAATGCCACGGGGACGGGCATTAATCACTTCCCATGGAAGCGTCCAAATGTTTTGGCAGCTCAGGAACAGGGCTTGGTGTTTGTGAGAGGTGAGAGAAATCCCTGGCATCCGCAGCCGAATGCTCCAGAGTGGGAGGCTGAAAAAACAAACAGGGCCGTGTTCCAGCATGGGATACCTGTGGAAATTAGGGAGAAATCCTTCCCTGGGAGGGTGGGGAGGCACTGGTAAAGCTCGTCCGGAGAATTTGTGGATGCTCCATCCCTGGAAGTGCCCAAGGCCAGGTTGGATGGGGCTTGGAGCAACCTGGGGCAGTGGAAGGTGTCCCTGCCTGCAGCAGGGGGAGGAACTGGACGGGTTTTAAGGTCTTTTCCAACCCCAAAATCATTTCGGAATTCCGTGATTCCGTATCAGGTGGGATGCTTCCCTCGGCCGAGGGTCTCGGCCGGGAGACCGCGGAGCCAACCTTGCTCCTCCTTGAGCTCTGTATTTCTGGTTTCTGGCTGATGGAGGCTGAAAAGAAAAAGTGGAGGAGAAGGATGTTCTTTTCAGCGTCTCAGGATTTTAATTTTGGGATTCCCCTTTCTAACCATTCCACTGAAACCAGACACTCTGGCCGCTGTGGCTTCCTGGAGGTTCTGTTCCCGTTGGGAATGACAAAGTCTGGCTCAGAGCTCCATCGCGGCACCCTGATACTGCTCTGGGTGGATTTAGGGATTCATCAGGCTGCGGAAAGGGCAGGATGCACCTCGTACTGCAAAAACCATCTCGGAATGAGACATTTCGGGCCACTCCAGCCAGCCCAAGGTCCCTTCGCAGCAACAGAAGAGAAACGGAAGATCCAGAGAGGGAAGGACGGAACAAAAGTGTCAGATCCGCTTCCGGAATCACCTGCTGGTCACCCTGTCTTCGAGGGAAATTCAGATTTGGAAGTCAGTATTCCACATTCCTCAGGTTATCCGTGATGACTCCTATCCAAAGGGCCCACCTGCTCCAGTCGAGGAGCTCCGGGTGTGTCCAGAGCTGGAATTTTGAGGATTTTAGGGTCGAAACAGGAGGTGACCATCAGATCCAGCTGTTTGGTTAGGACAAGGAGGGACATTTGGATTACCTGGAAATTACTTGGAGCGACTTCGGTCTTCCATACCCGAAATCCCTGTAAATCTTTCTTTCAGCTCCTGAGCCTCCCTTACCTTTTAGTCAGATGTTAAGGGTAATTCCAGATTTATAATCCAACTTTTCCAGTGATTATATATATATATAAGCACGGTCTAAAAATAAAGGCCGGGCTGTCCAGACTGCACCTGAGCTGAATCCACGGCCTTCTCCATGACTGGATGGGTTTAAATCAGCGCCGCAATCAATCTCTGGGATTTGCTGCCGAGATTCCAGCCCCGAAGCAGGAATTCCTGCATGAAATTCCCTGGCATGCGTTACGGAACAGGTCGGAGCACACGGTCCTAATGGTTCCTCCCGGAGCTCGAGCTCCAGACTGAGGAAGAGCTGCCAAGAGCACCGAGGGGACGGGAATTGTTGAGGTTTTTATTTATCATCGTTACCAGCGCCGGTGTCACCCGGGGCCACCCGAGATTTGTGGTGCGGGGATCGGATTATTCCGTTTTGATTGATCTGCTGGGTTGTTTTAGGAGGAATAAATCCAGATTTACCGTCAGCTAAGCTCATTTTTCGCCTCACTCCCACACGCCCTCCCTGTCAAACTCAAGGCAAACTTTAACACCTCCCCCCTCCCATTTTAAATCTGGGCTTTGTGATTTATTTCCAGGAGCGAGGCACTGAAGGCAGAGTCAGTTTTTCCAGAGAAATAAACCTCTGGAATCTTAGGAAAGAGCAGTCATGCAATACCCAGGGTGGACGGGACACAAAATTAATCACCCACAAATAAATCAGGAGTGCGAGGGAGGGCAAACAAGTGCTTTGCTCCTTGGGCTGGGCTTTGTCAGGCAGGGATGTGCTCGTTTTTCCCTAATTTGAGGCCCTTGTTCGACCTTTTTGGGTGTATCCATCCTGTCGTGGGGAAGGTCAGGCTGGAGGACCAAAATGCTCCCTCCTGAGAAAAAATCCATGGATTTAATTTATGAACTATATGATTCACTTTTCCTTTCCCCTTCCCTTTCCCCTTCCCTTTCCCCTTCCCTTTCCCCTTCCCCTTCCCCTTCCCTTTCCCCTTCCCTTTCCCCTTCCCTCNAACAGATTGCTCAATACCTCCAAACGTTGAAAATTTGGGTTTTTTTTTAAAAACATTAAATTGATCTAAAAGTATCCAAAAAAAAAAACCAAAAAAGGTTTTAATTGCAATTTTAATGATTTCTGCAATTTTACTCCAAGAACATATCTCTGATACGCCGCGTGAAGGCATTTTCCAGATCCACGAGGAGCATCCATCAGCACGAGAATGCCCCGGAAACTCCCGGCCTTAAAACTTGAACCTTCCTTCCTTATTCCTTTTCCTGGATTTCCCGGCCGTTCCTGTCCGTTCTTTGCCTTTCCCTCTTTTCCTCCGGCCTGTGCGCTCGTCGTTTTCGAGCTGAAATGAAAGAGAAGAGTTCCCCGCGCTGCGAAAGACTTCCGTGCACTGAAAAAGAAAACCAGAAGGATCATAAAACAGGAAAAAAAAATAAAGGGAATTCCTGAGGGGAAAAGCTATCGACCCTCTCGGTGTAAAAAAAAAATGAATTAAAAAAAAAAAAAAAAGATGCTGTAATTATTTAATATTAAAAAGAAAAAAAGAAGAAGGGGAATTGCAAATCCCAGCGCGACAACGGGAGCCGGGTCGGTCAGGAGAAGGCGGGCAGGCAGAATTTACTCTGTGGTGAATCGTCCAGCAGGGCAAAAAACATCCAAAACATCCGATACCTCTGAATTCCGTGGGATATTTTTTTTTCCTTGTTCCTGGAAAGGATTGTCCTGCCCAGGTGAAGTCCTCACCCCCGGAGGGATTCAAAAGCCGTGTGGATGCGGCGCTTGGGGACGTGGATCAGTGGTGGCCCTGGCAGGGCCAAGAGAACAGGGATTGGGAGTTTTCCTTGGTTGGAAATACCTGGAAAATGAGAGGACAAGAGCTGAAATCGGACTTTGAGAGTTTTTAGTTGATTTATCATGAAAAGACAACTGGGGCTCACTTTCATGTCTCGAAGCTGCGCGGGAGGCGCTGAAAATAAACACAAAAAAATTATTTTTTTAAATAGGCGTAAAATAGAAAAAAAAAAACCCTTTATTTCTCTCTCAACATCTGGAAAAATTATCCAGGGAATTCCAAGTTTTTCAGCGCTTGGGGTCTGAAGGGAAAGCAAAGGTGGCCACCACCTGAATGCGCGCAAAGATCAAACCTCCTCCGAAATCCCATCCCAGCAAATCCGGAGGGCGTTTGCTCTTCCTCCTCCACGCACGCAGCAAGGGAGGCTTTTCCCAGGCTTTCCGGAAGCTGCTGCTTATTAGATGGATTTAATCCCGGTCCTCGCACCAGAGCTGGGAAAACGAGGCGGGGTGGGACATCTCATCTCCTTTAGCAGCACAATTTGAGGCTCAGCAGCCTCGGAAATTCGATTTAAACCAAACCCACCCCGAACCACAGCAGGGCCTGAGCTCTGCCTTTGACAGGGTCCTTCGTTAGCGCGATTATTTTAATATCCCCGTCCTCGGCATTCCGGTGGAACGGAGCTTTCCAGGGAAAGCGAGGCTGGCAGTGGTGGGAGGATGGTGTTTCTCAGGGAGAGGCTGTCACGGAGGGGCCTTTTGGTGGGAAAGGAAGGCTCCGAGCGCCGGAAAGGAAAAAAACATTTTGGGTGGAAGAATCAGGTGAAAAGCGGGATCCTAAGTAGTTTTGGGAATTAAAGGAATCCCTCGGGCAAAGGTCAGGCTGCTGCTGATAACCGTGAAATAAAACCGTGGAATATTAGGAGGGAATATCCGTCCGTCACCCATGGAAGTGCTCCCAGTCAAAGCTGGGAGGCGGCTGATTTATGTGGACACCCACGGAGTCCAGCAGGCCTGGAAAGAAGAGGGAAGTTGTTATCCAGAGGGATTTAGTTGAGTATTCCAGCCCTATCCATCAGGAATCAGTTTGTTCCGTTGAACCCTTCCTTTTTCCAAGTGGTTTTCCCTCTGCCGTGTCAGCTCCAAGATTAAATAATTGCCACCGTGGCTCTTCGATCCAGCTTTTCCACTTCTCAGCTTTCCATTTCCAAGAGCTCTTCCCCCATTTCTTGTCAGGTTTCCTCATTCTCCTGAAAATTGTCCAGGAATTATCCTGATTTCCATTCCTGGCTAATTTTTCAGCTCCTTTTCTACAACACCCTGGTACGATGGCACCCGGGGCGGTTCTACCTGGCAAACACAACCTGAATCAAAAATTAAAATCACATCTCTTGGTAGCTGTGAATTCCCGGGAGTTTTCCCAGCCACCTGACAACACCTGGAAATCCTCTGGTTTTCCTGGGAGCGGGGATAAGCTGGAGGAAGGGAAGTGCTCCAGCAGGACCCAGCTCGTGTGTGTTGCTCGTGGATTTCCAGGAGAGCACAGAGGGATATCAGGTCCCATTCTCCATGGAGTGGAATAAATCCGGAGGAGGGAGTCATTCCATGGTTCTCCAGCAAAAATAAGGAAAAAAGGGAACAATTTGCAGTTTCTGGGTGGTGGCGGTGTCACTGCTGGGAGCCAAAACTCCAAAGAGAACTTTGGAAGGCCGTCTGCAGGTATTTTTCCTGCCTTGTCCAATATTTGCGGATTTCTTTCCTCAGGATACAGCTCTGGGGCGAGGATCTGAGACGATCTTGCTGGAACAAATCCCGGTTAGCAGATCCAACGGCAGGAAAATACCTCGGGAACCCAGCATCTTCTGCTGGCATAAATTGATGCTGAAAATCCATCCACTTTTCCTCTTGCACCTTCCGGATGCTTTGATTTCCAGGTGACAGAACTCGAGCTCCTGGGGACGGCAGCTCTGCGGGTGTAACCGCTGATCGTCAGGAATTCCCTGTTGGAATTTTAGATGGGATTCCGGGAAGAAATCAGTTACTGTGAGGGTGGTGAGGCGCAGGAACTGGTTGACCACAGAAGCTGCTGCTCTTCCATCCCTGGAAGTGTCCAAGGCTGGGTTGGACGGGGCTTGGAGCAACCTGGGATAGTGGGAAGTATCCAAGGGGATTGGATCGGGTGATCTTTAAGGTCCCTTCCAACCCAAACCATTCTGGGGTTCTCTGATCCGATGACCTCCACTGGGATCAGCTTTTCCTTGGAACCTACAGGAATTCCTTTTCTTTATTACAAGAAAAGCACAGCGAGGCAGAGGTTTCTTTATATTCCCAAGGATATCCAGTCCAAAAAGATCCAGAACTCCAGGAACGAAACCATCCGACCCGTAAAACTCCTCCCAGACTTCCCTCTGTTTCCCGACTCTCAGAAAATCCGACACTTGCCGGAAATAAAAACCTCATCGGGAAAAGCGTTCCGGGCAAAGTAGGAAGCTCCCGGTCCTGTGAGTCGCTTGGGAATGTGTGGAGCTGGATATTTAAATCCCGGGATCTTTGGGTTTGCCATGCTACGCCCTGTCTGAAGGCCTGGAAAAACCCCGGGAATGCTCCAGGAAAGCTCCCGGAAAGGCCACTGTTGGGCTTGGCGGAGCTCCAGGTTCTTTGATTGTTGTTTAGGGGCCCAGCAAGGAGCAGCATCCCGCTGGGAAAGGCTTTCCACGGACACGGGAGAGCAGATGGGATCAGATGCCCCCAAGATTGGTAAATGAATGATGTTAGCTCATAGTATTAATTTTTTTTAATTACTTGAGTGCCAAGGATTCGTCCTGCAGCCCACCGAGGATTTCGGGAGCGCTTGGCTTTACTTTCCTGAACACTTCCCTCAGGCGAAACTTCCCTTTTTTTTTGGTTTTTCCTGAGGGAATGGCGGTGGGACACAAAAACAGATCCAACAGGAAGTTTCCAGAGGCCTGTGGAGCATTTCCTACAGGATTGACCTTCGAACACCTCCTTTTCCCACTTTCATTTGAATCCCTATTCTGAAAAACTGAATTTTCCCGTTTTTCCCACAAGCTCTGGTAATTTGGGATGACAAAGGTGTCATTCCAGGCTCCTTCGGGAGCCAGCTCAGAAGATTAAATAGCTCCTCAAGGAAGACCTGAAGGGCACATTGGAAATTTCTCCCAAAATCCACGTCAGGATCCACGGGATGCATTTCAGGGTGAAGATTCTCCTACCTTTGGATGTATGGATTAGGCCACAAGAATCCAACACAATTTTAGAGCGATTCAGAGGAAAACTGAGCCGTGCTGGAATCCAACTTCCCGATTCCCACCCGGAAAATGCACCTGGAAGTTCCTTCCTCAGCCTTGGCACGGGGATTTGTGTCTGCAGCAGCTCTGAATGCCATTATCAGCACAAAAACGGCCAACTGATAGCACAATTAATAATTTTAGCAATTTTAGCGTTGATATCCCAGCGGGAAATTCCCCAGTGGAGACAACACAAGAGTGATAGCGCCAAGATCCGGGGAGTTTTAATCCGAGCTGGAAAAAAGGGGAAGGAGAAGATGTGTCGGGGTGAGGAATCCACGGAACCGGGTGAAGAATTAAGAATTAAGAGAAGGCAGACGATGGTCCGTGCGCAGAAGCGGTTCAATAAACACGTTTATTTTTACATTTTCGGTAGCCATCCCCCAGAAAATCGGCTTTTTTTTAAGGAGGATTTTGAAGGAAGCTTGGGAGGAGCACTATCCTGAACAGAAGCCAGGAAAAACAGCTCTGCCAAAGTCGTTTTCCAGCGGCGAGCGGAGTTTTCACCGAAATTATCTCCACCACAAAAAAAGGGCCTCTTTTCTGCGGGATATTCCCACATTTCACTGAAAACTTCAACGCAGGGAAAAGCGAAACGTTTCCAGCTGGGAAACTGTGTCCTGCGCCACCGCCAGAGTCCTCTGATGGATGGATTTGGGATAAACCGCCTGGATTCACTTCCGTTTAGGGGCTCCCGTGGCGTCTCCCAGGATGCAGATGGCCATGAATTCCCACAGAACTGGGGATTATCCTGCTTATTTACGATGGAGCTCATCCAGTGCTGGGCAACAAGAGAACCTCCCTCTACCTGTGGTAGATTTATTTTATTTTATTTTATTTTATTTTATTTTATTTTATTTTATTTTATTTTATTTTATTTTATTTTATTTTATTTTATTTTATTTTATTTTATTTTATTTTATTTTATTTTATTCTATTCTAATCTATTCTATTTTATTTTATTCTATTCTATTCTATTCTGTTTTGTTTTGTTTTGTTTTGTTTTGTTTTGTTTTGTTTTGTTTTGTTTTGTTTTTTGTTTCGTTCCATTTTATTTTTATTTTTTATATGGTTAATTCCTCTTGGGACACAGTTTCCCGGAGCAGCTGTGGCTGCCCCTGGATCCCTGGAAGCGTCCAAGGCCAGGCTGGACGGGGCTTGGAGCACCCTGGGATGGTGGAAGGCGTCCCTCCCCATGGAATGGGATGGGATTTGAGGTCCCTTCCAACCCAAACCATTCCAGGATGGATTTTAATGATTTTATGTCAAGATCCAGCAGTGGAGTTTCAGGGTTCCTGGGATTCTTCCCTTGCTCTGAGACATTGCATCCCTTGGAGTCACTTCCCGGTCACTTCCCTTCTCTTCCTCCCTGTGGTGTCTGTCCAGGCGACAAAATCCAGGGAAAAGGGGCTGTCCCTACGTGCTTCTTCCGTGGCAGTCACGTTTGGACCCCAAAAATTAATTAACACCTCTGCTTGCCGGAGCCAAAGGAATTTCCTTGCGTTTCAGGTGGGCTCAAAGGGGGAAAGGAAAAAACTGGGACACCGAAATTTCGAGAAAGGGACGCGGAAAGGGACCCCCACTATATTTGTTAATTATCCAACAGAAGAGGTGCACGGCTCCAGCTTTTCTTTCTTAACCTATCCCGTTCTAATTCCAACAGTCGTCATTTTTACGTAAGCCTTACATAGGGATTACTCAGGTTTGCGTGTCTTGCTTTTATCAATATTTTCTGTTTATGTGAACACTCTGTCTAAAAAATGGGAACAGCGCAGTTCCATCTGTGTTTTGTGTAAAGTAGAGAAATTCTGTGAGAAGCAAGGCTGCTGCAGTAAAAATTGTGTTTAAGGTCTCTTTTCTGCAGCCTCTTAAAACCTAAGGCACTCAGCATATATTTCTGCCATAAGCTAAAATTCTATTTTTCTACTTCTTTTTGGTATGGCTTCATGTATCTCAGCTTGTCCACAGGCCCTAATTCAATCCCTGTGCCCAGGTTCTCCCCTGGGCCTGAGCCTCGGGGATTCCTCACTCCAACAACCTCATAAAAACCCCAGAACCCTAAAACGGGTTTGGGCTGAAGGGACCCCGAATTTCATCCCATCCCCTGACCGGGGACGCCTCCCACCATCCCGGGTTGCTCCAAGCCCCTCCAACCCGGCCTTGACCTCTCTATTCACCTCGGGTTTTTTTTCTCCCTCTTTTCCCTCAGGTGTTTTCCCCCCCCTTTTCTTGCCCCGGAAAGAGGCGATTCCCTGAATTCCGTGGCTGGGATGGGGCAGCAGGCGCCCGTGGGACAGGGAGGGACGGGGGCCCGAAATAAAAGCAGCGAACCCCGCGCTCCAGCCTCCAGCTGTGTAAACTCCGGCCGCAGCCTCGTGTGGCCACTTACTCACGGAAAAGGAGACGGGAACGGCCTCGGCTCCGAGGGGTTTTGCCCATCGAACTGTTTCACACCGCCGGGCAAACAAAACTCTTGGAATGAGGGGAAAGAAAAAAAAAAAAAAAAAAGAGGGGGGAGGGGAAAAAAAAAAAAGGCCATTTTCCACTTCCAAGCTGTAATAAATCGAAGCCCTGCACCTCTCGTGGCCTTGGAGTGATTACATGAATTTTTTTTTTGCTGCATAATCATCAATAAATCAAGCATAGCCCATTAAACAATAGATGCCTCCGAGGCCTCTCTTCAAATGTGCTTTTGATAAGAGGCAGAGAATTTTTTTTCTGGGCTTGTAACGTTTTTCTTTCCTCTGTTTGTTTTTTCTAAGGGTCAAATAATGCTGTTAAAAGAGCAGTTAATATATAGATGTATTTTTCCATATTCCCGGCATGGTGTTTGACTTCGGGAGATTTATGGAATATCTTTTCCCAGTTCAACAGTCGTGTGTTTTGTTGTACCAAGGAGGAATTTTAACAGGAGTGGGGATTCTTAATAAGTTCACTGCTGTCTCCTTTCCAAAACAGGCCTTGGCCCAGACAGGGAACAGTGAAAATACAGGAATCTATGTATATATATATATATAAAAAAATACATATTTATACATATATTTATATATAAAACAGACTCTTGCGGGTATCACTGGTTTATTTTCACACCGTGAACTCCTAAAGGTTGGTATGTCCTGGCCAGAAGCCACTGGTCACCTTTAGGATGAGACGGGGAAAGGAGGAAGGGTTGAGTGGCCCGGACCATGTTTTGGGATGGGGTTCCGATGGTTTGGGATGGAGCTTTGCCAAGAGGGGATGACCCGATCCGTCCAAATCCCCTTCAGGTGTCAAATGTCTCCTCTGAAGGGGCAGCCTCGGCCAGGACAGGGTCCCACAGACTCCTCCATCCCTCAGATCCGACCTTTCTCCTCGTGGGATTACAGCTGCAGCCCCCGTTTGTGAGAGCTGCAGGAACTGCTCAGCACCACTGTGAGATCCCAGAGTGGTTCGGGTTGGGAAGGACCGTAAGGATCATCCAGTTCCCATCCCATTCCATGGGGAGGGACACCTCCCGCTATCCCAGGGTGCTCCAAGCCCCGTCCAACCTGGCCTTGGACACTTCCAGGGATCCAGGGGCAGCCACAGCTGCTCTGGGCACCCTGTGCCAGGGCCTCCCCACCCTCACAGGGAGGAATTTCCTCTCATGACCCCTTTCACAAAGGCTGATGTCCCAGGGGAATCCTAGCAGGATTGTGCCTTCCTGGGGGAATTTTCTCCTTCAGAGGAGCCGGTTGGTCACAGCAGAGCAATGCAAACCATCCCTTTCCACGTGACCCTTCCGAGGCTGTGACAGTGGGGGGGGGTTTCCCTGGAGGTGCAGCCTAAAAAGCAGTGGAATATGTCTCAAATCACGGGAAAACTCCTTATCCCAGGCAGCAGAGCAGGGCATGGTGCTAGTTCAGCACACAGAAGTTGAACCTCTGCCTTACGGAGAACAATCAGGATTTTCCTCCTGCCCCAGGGGATAAATAACTTGGGCAAAGGAAACATCTTTCCCTTTAGGACCAGGCTTCGGATATTCAGTGTTGCCTGGAAGAGCTGATAAGCCCTCAGCCTAGAAATCATCCCTCAGCCCTTTATCCGCGTGCTTCTCCCTCCTCGGGGCTGTCAGACAGGACACAAAGGTCGGCTTTCCTCTTTTCAGAAGCTTTGTCTTGGATGATGTTCACGAATTCTCCTTGTCCAGGGCAAGCCCTGGCTCTTCCAGCCGAGAGAAGCAGCTGCGGCGCTGCTTGCCGGGAACACAATCTGCTTCTGGAGAGAGCTCCCGAGAGCCAACGAGCGTCAGGAGATCACATCTTGTCCTCTCCTGGGGTTTTTATTTGTTTTCCTCCCCAGCCCTTCCTCCCTCCGGGCTCCCCTTGCTTTGGGACGGTGCTGCGGCCTCGAGCGCGGGGTGGGGGCCGGGCTGGGGCTGCAGGATT
The DNA here is from genome assembly GCA_013399875.1 of Gymnorhina tibicen. Classification (NCBI taxonomy): domain Eukaryota; kingdom Metazoa; phylum Chordata; class Aves; order Passeriformes; family Artamidae; genus Gymnorhina; species Gymnorhina tibicen. Next base: position 19,039 of record VXAZ01007728.1, read on the forward strand.
TAAACCTGCGGGTTCTTTTGGGGGTTTGAAACGGAGGAATGTTCCAGCGCTCGCAGCAGAGACCTGGATTCCCCTCTTCTTCAAAGCTGAAAGGGAGCTCCGGGTTTCTCCCTGTGGCGCAGAGGGGAAAAAAAAAAGGGAAAAAGGGAGAAGGTTGTCCGCGGTAAAACATCCTCCGCTCCGCCGGTCGAAAGCTCCTGCCCCCGCTCCTTTCAAATTAAGGCTGTTTCAGGTTCTAAATGTAGGTGTCGCTGAAAGGTGAGCTTCGAATCTGATTTTTAGGTAATTAATCGGGAAAAGTCTCCTTCTGCAGGTGCCGGCAGCGGGAACGGGAGAGAGGGATTGCGATTTTAGCTTGGAGTCTTTTCTCCTGCCAAGCGCAGCGCGGAAAGCCCAGCCTGAGGTCACCTTCCAGGTATTCTCAGGCCTCTGGACCGAAGCGTTCCTTCACAGACACTTTGGTTTTAATTTGTTCTCCGTGAGAAAACAAACGGAGGGAGCAGTGAGTGAGGTGGGACTGGAGACAGACCATCAGCCTTCAGCAGGAATTCGCTGCTGGGGATCCCGGGGCAGTGAGGAAACACAGAGTAAAAACCCCTCGTGCATAAACCGTGACAACCCGAGGCGCAGCAGTGCCTGTTGGTTTAATTAAAATTAATCTCTCTTCACTTTCTTCCTGCCTGTTGCAACCCCTGTTATTAAGGGACCGAAAATAATCGCTGGCCTTGAGGCACAAGCAGCAGATAGTTAATTCAAACACGACTGGGTGAGTTTTACAAAGAGGATCCCATCAATTTGAGCAGGTACCCACACCCCTGTCTCTCGTCTGTGGGATTTTTTTGAAAACCTGTGACTGAGAGGCGGTTTCATTTTTCCGGAAAAAGGGGAAGAATAGGAAAGGAGGAAAGAAGAAAAGGAGAAAAAAAGAAACGGAGCTTTCGTCAGGTTCAGATCCAAGCGCTGCTTGGGTTCAGGTTTAGTTCAAAAGTGGACGTCTAGGTCTTGTTTTTCCTGACACACTTCCCTCATCCCGATCCAAACTGCTCTGAATTTGTCAGCAGGGAGCCTGAGGACGAAACGGCTCTGTTTGGGTTGAACCAGAGCAGCAGCTCCGCCGCCTGCCAGAAATCCTGACCTTTCCCAGTCTGAGGCAAATTGTCCTGACTCCGTCCCGTTTTCCAGTAAATCTCCTCTGGCGCTTCTGCTTCCAACCTTCTCCACGACGAACCGGCCTAGGTGGGTTCACAGGTGTTTCTTAACACTTTCCATCCCATCCTTTTCCCCAAATCCTCAGGGACCGCGCCAATTAACTCAGCCCGAGCTCAGCAGGAGGTGTAATCCCGGTGGCAATTAAAAAATATAAATCAAACATGTTTATAAAAGTTTTAACATCCGCAAGAGCCCGCGTGGAAACCGCTCCCTTTCCAAGAGGGATCTCCCATCTGCTGGATGGAATCTGGAGCGAGCCTGAGTGACCTGCTGGCTTTTCCTCTGGGAGTCTCCTGGATATTTATGGAGCACGGAGTCCATCGGCTGGGAACGACTTTATGGAACCTCTCACTTCATTATTCTCAGGGAAACTGCAGCTTTGTGTCCTGATGCCGGAGCGTCAGGCGCGAGGGAAAAACCTGAGCAAACACCGCTTCCATGCTCGTTCCCGAATAAATGAGCTCTCTGTGGAGCGGATCACTTCTAATTACGCCCCGAAATGCGCTTTGGAGGTCGCTGGGAGTCTGGATTGAATCCGCTTGCAGGAGAATCTTTTACGGAGCCTCGGTTTTCCATTAATCCTCAGGTGCCTCTCCCAGGGGGCTCCAAGGGGAAAGGGGTGGGACGGCAGAGGAGAAAGGGGCAGAGAAGGAATGGATGGGGAAGGGATGGCGCAGGAGAAGGATCAGGAGTCAGGACTGTTTTAATTTCTAACCCCGAACCGGGAAGGAAATCATTCCAGGATTATGGATGCAGCGGCAAGCTGGGATTTCAGCCGTGCGATTCCCGTTTCTTCCCTCTCCTGCGGCTCCGTTGTGTGACCTTGGATAACTCCTGATTCCTGCCTTTTGCCGCTGCCCCGTGTTTGCTCAGGCTGCTTCCCACCGGGAATTCACACCACGGAAATTTCCGTCCTTTGCCACCAATCTCACCCCCTCAGGGTTTATGTTTTCCACCAGACCCGAATATGCTCATCCCAGATTCTTTGGGAGTGCTGCTTGGATGGAATTTCTGGAGGTGACCCACTCTCATCCCATCCAAATTTAATTTTCCTTAGAGGTCCCTAGGAAAGGAACTCATGGAGGACCTTGGATAACCACACTTCCTATTCAAACAGCTGAGTTGAACTCCTGACTTCTGCTTTTTCCTTGGAAAGCTGGGAACAGGGAAAACTCCTGCACCAGGCACTTTGGAATCCCAGTACCTGCCTGGCTGTTCCCTTGAAAACTTCCACAGGTTCTGGAATATCCTCCCGGCTTCGTGCGCCGGGAACCTCCACTCAGCCCTCCCGCCACAAAGATCTCCGTGCTGAGAGGTGCCAGGCCAATTCCTAAGATTTTCGGGAGAGCTAGACCTCACAAAATCCGGGGAATGGACGGGAACTGGACGTTTTACGGCCGTTTAAGCAATCCCGTTTAATTTGGGGTGGAGACGCAAAGTTATGAGGGGACTTTTGTGATTCTTTCCAAGCCAAACCTTAAATTAAGGACTAAATAACGGCAATAAAAAGGGGTTTGTTAGGCTGCCCCTTTCTCTCCAGCTCTTCATAAATTTCTCAGTGGTTGCATTCCAAAAGGGCAATTTTCGGGAATAACATTCAGGGGTGAAAATGGAATAATTTTGTTTCTCAGAAGGAGAAAAAAAAAAAAAGAAGGAGAAAAATATGAACTATATTTATATATAAATAATAAAAAGGACATTTTTATTGATTTTTTTTGCTTTCTCAGATTAGATTAAGTTGCATAATTTGAGGAATGTACTGTTCAGAAATCATGGAATCGCGGAAGGGTTTGGGTTGGAAAGGGCATTGAGGATCATCCCATTCCACTCCCCTGCCAGGGGCAGGGACACCTCCCACTATCCCAGGTTGCTCCAAGCCCCATCCAGCCTGGCCTTGGGCACTTCCAAGGATCCAGGGGCAGCCATGGCCTCTCTGGGAATTCTATTCCAGGGCCTCCCCACCCTCCCAGCCAGGAATTCCTTCCCAATATCCCATCCATCCCTGCCCTCTGGCAGTGGGAACCATTCCCCCTTGAACTTCCACTTTAAATCCAGCGTTCTTAGTTCCAGCTCTTGGTTCTTAGTTCCAGCCTTAGTTCTTGCCATCCACTTCTGCAGGCAGCAAAAAAACATGGAAAATAAAAAATTAAAATAAAATAAAATTAAAAAAAAAAAAAAAAATAAAATAAACCATTTTTA
>VXAZ01007730.1:318-110539 GCA_013399875.1 Gymnorhina tibicen
CGGGGGTTTGGTTTTTTTTTTCTTTTTTTTTTTTTTTTTTGAGTTGTTTCCCCGGGAAAAAAAAAATAGGCAGGAAAAAACCCCAGAAGGTACCGAAAAGGCGATGATTGTAGAAGAACCCTCCTTCCCAGGAAGAGCAACGTGCTTTGAATGAGGCTTCCCAGCCTCTTCCACTCCGTCTCACACACTCTGTCACTCTGCCTCTCGCTTGTGCACACTGTTGGTATGCGACCTCGGAGGCGACTGCTCCGCCACCTCTGCCTGGGGAGCCGCTGACAGCCAGCGATTGAGCCAGCCCCCCTTCCTTTTTTTTTTTTTTCCCCTGCTTTTGAAAACACACAACCACACCCCAAANTTTGCAAACACACACGCACACCCCCAAAGCACATTTAATGCTGATCCACTCAGGCGCCATTATCGGGGGTACGTCTTCGTGGAGTGTTTTGGTTCCTTTTTTTTCTCTTCTGGTTTTTTTTTTTCTCCTTCCCAACACCGGATGGTGCAGCATTCCCGGGGCCTGTGGTGTTACGGCTCGATTGCATTTTATTATTTATTTATCTATCTTCTCTCTTCTTCCTCTCATCACTCCCCCGTCTCTGCTCTCTTGATCCCCCCCGCTTCTCTCCGGGTGCCGGTGCAGAGGACCGGGGAGCAGGATCCCTCGCTCTCCCTTCCACTGATGTGGGACTGATCCTCACCCGCGTGTAGCATGCTGTAGCCAAAAAAGAAGAGAGGAGGGGAAGAAAAAAAGAAGCGGCTCTCTTTCCCTCCCTCTCCCTCGTTTCCCGCGGATTGACTTCATGGCTTCACTGTACCAGCGGTTCAGCGGGAAGATCAACACCTCCCGCTCGTTCCCGGTTCCCCCCGAAGCGAGTCACCTCCTGGGCGCCCAGAGCAGCGAGGAGGACGGCGCTGCCGGCAAGACCCCGCGTCCATTGCAACAGGAAGGCAGCCGGCCCCGCTTCCAGTACCAGTCGCGAAGTGACTGCGAGGAGGAGGATGTAAGCGCCGGTGTTGTTCGCGTGCGGTTGGGTTGGGTTTTGGGTGCCCCCCCCTCCCCGCCCCCTGTCCTGCGGGATGGCTGTGTGCCCCTCTAGGCTGGCAGCGATTTCTTGCTGTTTGTCCGCTCTTCCAGGCGGGTCTTTGCGCTCCTCTTCTTCCCCTGAAGTGCCGGGAATAGTACGGGACGGAGCCCGCTGGGAGTCGAGCCGAGCCAGGACCCGCCCGCCCCCGGGCTGTCCCCGCAGATCTCCCCGTTACCGGGCTCCTTGCGCGGCTCTCCGCTCCCGTGGAATGGGGCTGGGGGACTCGGGGTCAGCACGTTAGGAAACGCCAAGTGCCAGCTTCGTCCGGTTGTCCCCAAGCTACGCGACAAGGCTCCCCACCCCCACATTTTTAAAGAATTTTAATTTTTATTTTATTATTATTCCGTGTTTTACCCCTTAACACTCTCCCGGGGCAGAAGTCTTCACCTTGTCCCTCCCTCCTCCCTTTCCTGTCAGCCTCCCCCTAACCTGGCAGCAGGAAAACTTTTTAACCCCTGAGCAACCGTTTTTGGGTCTCTGTCTCGCGCCCCTCCCCGCTGCCCCCGGGCGAGCCCCCGCGGGGAAGCCGCAAACTTCGGCCGCGCACCTTCCGCTCCCGCGCTGCTTCTGAGAGCAGCGACTTCAAAGGGTGTATCTGCATATCGCCTTAGTAACGAGTGACTAATCCAGGCCGCTGGCTGCCTGCTGTGTCCGATGGAGTTAAACTAGTCTGGGTCGACTGCCCCTAGTTCTTTCGGGGTAGCGAGGAGGGGGAGGGGGACGGGATTTGGAAAGCAGAAAGACTAAGAGAACAAGGGCCAGTGATAAAGCAAAACATGTGGCTCCCCATCGCTGGCTGGTGTGAGGTTTGCAGAGGGATTTGAGTGTGTTTTGCCTCTGTGGAAGCACACACAAGGGGAAGCAAATGGCTGCAGTTGGGAATAATGTTTGTGTCTGTTAAAAATACTTCTTGCCCGAGTGGGACGCGTTAGCTTTGCAGCAGGGTTTAGCTTTGGCTCTGGGAGCCTTCCCAGGCAAGGCACAGCTTCAAGCCACAACAGCAGGGCTGCTTTGCTCAGAGGAGAGAGTTGTGTATGCAGGGAAATGTCCTAGGATTATCTTTTAAATCCCTGTCCATTTTCACGTCCCTTCGTGGGACAGGGAAGACTTTTGTGGTCCATAGAGCAAGTGCACTTCTGTCAGCGATGGGGCCAATCGACCTAAACCTCTCCCTGAGGTGAGAGAATGCTGACAGCCCCGGGGGACAGCAGTGACAGGGACCTGAATTGACTCTTCCCTGTGACCCGCTCACCAGCAACGATCTTGGCACTGCTGCTCCTTGGCCCTGGCCAGCTGCAGGAAGGGACCGGGCCCCTTTCCCGGGCACCCGTACCCACTCGTGACCCTCTCCCGGTGTGGCTGGGGACACGGGGCCCTTCCCGGCGGTGTGCTGGGCTCTAGGTGTCGCTGCGAGCCAGCGGAGTGCCACCTCCAGGGCTGGGCTCAGGCACATTTTCCTCATTGTTTTAATTTCGCTTTCCTGGATTTGGAGACAGCAGATGTCTGGAGCCGCTTCTCTGGTCACCAGAAGCGCTGAGTCTGGAAGCAAAGGAAAGCCTTCAGTTTAGCATGTGCGAGTGATTTGTGCAGAGAGTCTCCAAAATAATATTAATAAGAATATTCTTTAACTTCTAAAATGAGAGATTTTTTTTTCTTTCTTTTTTTGTTCTTTTCCTTTTCTTTTCCCCCCTCAGTTGTGTGGGTGAAGAGTACTGCTGGGTACTGCCTAGGTGTCTTCTGCAATGAAGTGCAAAAAGTGTGGCCAGAAACAGAGATTTGGGGTGACTTCTAAACGCACATGGACACTTTGTGTGAATTGTTTTTAAAGGGGACAACGCGTCTGAGAAAGTCCCCAGGACTAGGTCGGCAGTTCACAGGTGCTCCCGTCCAGCAGAGACTGGGCAACCTGAGCTGCTGGTCTCCGGCAGAGGGTCGTTCAGGTTGGGAGGATGAAGTCATGACGAATCAGTGGAAATGGTCTTTAAATCGTGTGTTTCAGGGGGCAGCGGTCCCGCCCGCGGGGACAGGCGCCGGCAGGAGGGGGCGGAACCGCTGGAGGTGTCCGCGGTGCTGAACCGGAGAGGAGCGGGGCAGACGGAGCTGTCCGCGGTGCCGAACCCCTCCTGACCTAGGGAGGAGGAGCTGTTTGCTCTGCCAAACCCTCCCGGGACTGGTGCTGAGGTGAGCTGGCAGTGACCTCTTGTCCTTGTCCGTGGTGAGATGTGCAGGGACAGAGAGCTCCTTTCTTGTCCCCAGTGGCAGCAGTCAGGCTCACTCAGGATGAGCAAATGCAGCCCTGGGCATGAGACCCCCGAGGAGAAGGGAAAAGTGAGGCAGAGACCGGGCAAAGACCAAGCAAAAAGTGCAAGGAGAGTGGTCTGTTTGTGCAGGGTGCCAGGAGTACGTGCTATTGCTCATCATGGGGAAGGGCTTAAGGAGACAGCATTGGGAACTCTTTTCTAAGATTAGACTTCTGTTTTCTGTTTTGTACAAGTGGGACATTCACACTGTCTTTCATCTTTCGACATCAATGTAGTAGAAAACCCCAGAACTTAAACGTATAGAAACAAAGAGTTTTTTCCCTTTCCACACTTGGAAATATCAAAACAAACATGAGAATGAGGCTGTTCTGTTCCTAATTTTGTCATGTGATTAATAAAAGGGAGAGAACTGAGTGTATTTTATGGGTTGCTGCTGATGATTTTTCCTATTGAAATACGTGTGCTGCGTTCAGCACTGTATTTTTAAGCACCAGCACAGACCTCAATGCAGAACAAAACAGAGGGAAAGACAGGATCTTGCCTTTGAAGGTCACAGTATTGTAAGTATGCATTCTGTCCACTGGAAGTACTACTGGTGGAAAAATACTACGTGGAATCTATACAGAGTTAAAGAGGAGGCAGTAACTCCCTAATAAAATTCAAATCAAAACCAATAATGATTTTATATGACAACTGCTGACTTACAGACACCATTGAAACACGCTTGAGAACATTATTTTTGTAACATAAAAGTATAGCAAAGTAGAGGTTGCAACATTCTTTAGAATTTTAAATAGTTTTTACTGTGTTTCAACTCATGCAGTTATGTGAGAAAATATATATATAGTAGACCTAACTACTGAGCAAAACCTGGATTAAATCATGCACATTTTTCGTGTTAATTGTTAGTCTGATGAGACAATCGTGTTATTTATAGGACGAGTAATAAGGAAACTAGGTTCTGTATAAATGACACCAGAAAAGCACTTCCTAGTTGGCTCTGTGGCATTACTGATATTAAAGTCAATTATTGGAACAGCTCTAAACAAAATTCTGATGACATATTTACCTTTTTATAAGATCAGTTTTTCACTACATCTATTTAGATGAGGAAACATCCATGAGAACTCTTAGTTCAGTTTAGTGTGGTGGTATAGCAGTTTATGAATAATGTTAACATAATTTTCTTTTTTAGATTGATGAGATTACCTTTTAGATGGTCATTTTGATTGGTTTATCTTCTAGACTGATGAGATAAATGCTTTGTATATTGTACAGTGGAAGGCATTTTCTCCTATACGTTGGCTTGGGAACTTTTTCCCCATAAAATAGAGCTTCTTCATCTTTTCCAAGCTTCTTTCTTGGCATTACAGTGATTAATGAGTTTAATTTTTGCAGGCAACTGCCAGGAGGTGCTGAGTAAGATGTATCATGCTGATTGTGTGTAACGCTGCTCCTTTTAATTACTGGGATGATAACAATGCATTAATCAGGTGCATAAAAAATTCAACACTTTTCTGTAACGTGGAATATTGATCCATTTTATAAGGCACTGACTGTAAAACAATGATTACAGCAGTCATTTTTAAAGTGAATTTTGTATGATAAGTTATCTGTTAAAAATATCGAATCCTCCAGTGAAACATCATAACACTTTTTTATATAAAAAGCCACATGCTGCACTCTTACAGTTTCATGACCTAGCCAAAACTCTTATTTGCTTTAATGGGAGACTTAAGCATATAAAAAAAGCCTGTCCCAAAGGACAAAAGCTTTCATTCCTATGCATATCCTTTCAATAATTGAATTATGAATATTTCTTTATTTCTGCATTTGCTTAAAACTTCATTTGGCCATGTATTATACTTTACTAGTTCTGCAATTGGTTATTCAGACTGATTTACCTTTTGAGAAATTTTTCATTCAGATATAAATAGAGATCATTTTGAGATGCCTCAATAAAATTGTGTTTTGTGCTTGGATAAATTAAGGATTTAGTAAATCAAATATCCTTTTCTAACAGAGTGAGTCTGAGAACGTGAGAATCAAAACCATCAGTGTGAAAAAAAAAAGTAATTTGATATGTCAGACTTGCTGTTGCATGTAATTGAAAGTGTTAATTTTCAGTTCATTATTTGTGTAATGGGAAGAGATATTGCCTCCTAGAAATGTGTGTCAAGGACAGTGTTTCAGAAACTTTGAGGCCTGAGCTGCAGGCAACAGGCATTTCAAAAGTGGGGTGTTTTTCTCCTAAACAGAAGAGTGGATTGATTGTATAGAGGGGTTTGTAGGACTGCAGAAATCCTAACTTTGTTGTAAGATATAATAATTTGAATTGTAACCAGAACTCTATCTGTAGATCTGTACTGCTGTGTGTATGGGCAAAACCAACTGTTTAAGTCTGTAAGAATCTCCTGTTCTGCCTCTTCTTGGTGAGTTCTTGGATGCTGAACTCAGTTATCCTCCAGCCATTAAGAAGCAGAGAGCTGGAATGGTTATTTCAGTGGAAATAGTTAGGCCCTGCTGACATCCTGTAACTCACCTTTTGAAATGAATAAAAATTGCAGCTTACTTCCTTCAAAAGGTGTACTTATAAATCTTATTGAAATCATGAGTTGTATTTGCACAGAAGCCTATCATATATTTTGTGATTACTGAATACTGGACACTCTGATCTGCAGGTGATACACTTTTTATACTTTGCTTTATGGCTACATCTATCAGTAAACCAGCTTAGGATTTTTGCTGCCAGTTTAAAATCAGCCTCTGTTTCTGCAGTCTTCACTAGCTATGGTGATGATGCACACACTAAAAAATCTGCTGGAGAAAATGTATTTTTAAGTATTCAGGAATAACTGTGTGAAGAGGCTGAATCATCTCTCTGATAGTAGTGAACTGTGCCATAGGTTGGGATACCTCACGTAGAGTACTCGGCTCACGTTATTTCTCTTTCTGAGCTGGGAGCTCGAGTGCAGAAAGCAGAGGCTGAGCCCACGGCTGGAGCAGCTAAAGCTGGTTTCCAAGGGGCTTTGAAAGTCATAGGAAGTGGGAAAAAAAAAAAATCTGTGAGTATGTGCTGTTCTCACCCATTTGTATATTTTTGTTTCAGGAAAGGCCAGACTGAAGGCAGTCCCTAGGGTGTGTATCACAGCTTGGAAAATGCTCTTTGGGAGTCAGAAGATTTTTGTCCCTTGAAATGAAACCTTTACATTACTTTGGGCTAATATGTTTATACTTGTGTTGGTGCAGCAAAATCTCCTGTTGTAGTTCATTAACTGAAGGTTGGTTTTTCCGCGATATTTGCCTGATGTGCTGGATGGTTCCCAGCAGGCTGCCTTGAGGTATGAGCGTTTTCATCCCGTGACCAAGGGGTGGCAGCGTGTCGTGATCACACCGTTCCTATGGAGCGCTTGGCTTTTCCCTGCTTTTATAGGGAAGCACCAACCACCCACTTGTTTACATACTCACACCTACACATGGGGGTTCTTCAATTCCTTACTGCTTTCTCTAGGTCTGATGGAACTAATGGCAGTTTTGTAACTCTCTTTTTCCCCTTCAGGGAGAAATATTTGTTTTCAAAGCTCATAAGAAATGGTTCAGCAATAGTTTTAAGTGGCCCCTTATTCAGACATGGGGGAAGGAGGGAAGAAACAAATCTTTCTTCTAAGGGAATGCTTTTCTCCTTTCTCCCAAAGGAAAGCAAAAAAAAAGCGCCAGTGTTTTCCCAAAAGCCTCTTTCACTCATAGTGGGTTGTGATACAGTGTATCCTTTCAAAAGATAATTACACATAGATAATTTAGGTTTGTAGTTTCAAGGCCTTTCGAAAGATTTATGGACAAATACAAAAATACATACTGGAATATATTTCCTAGTCAGATGCACAAATACTTTTTTTGGATCCCTTTTTTTGCTTATATATGCACCTTTGAAAATATGTGTATTCATTAAATTGTGGGTGTTTGGTACTGGTAAGATTCAGTGTGGGTGAGTTAACTGAGTTAAAGCATATTTTGAGTGTGTGCATTCATCTGTAGGAATAGATCACTGGGCCATAATCTTTGCTGCCAGTATATAACTATAAAAGAGAGTCAGAATGAGCATTGGGCTCATGGATGTTGCGCAGCACAGAGCAGTGCAGAAGAGAACAGAGGGGGAGTGTGGTGCTACAATCCAGTAAACTGTTCTGAAGGGGGAAAGGGCAGTGGTTTCTCTGTAGTGGAAAGACAAGTCCTTCACAACATTTCCACCTGTAGAGCGTTTGGGAACCTAAATTTTCCATGTGCAACCAGAGTTTTAATTACATCTTATTTTTTTAAGCACTTTAATTTAGAGAAATTTCATAGTTTATTTTGTTAAAATAGCACTTGAAAGTCTTCCCAAAGATTACAGCAACGATTAATGCAGTTTTTCAGCCTCAGGGAACTTGCAAAGTTTGCTGAGGGGAAGAGGTAGAGAGAGATCTGATACTCATTCACTCTGCAAGCATTTAAGTTCACATGGAGGTACCGAAGTGTGTGAGGTAATTTGAAAAAGGCCGATACTGTGACTCTGCTGATAAAAGCTGAATATGTTTATCCCTTAATTGTTTATTCCTTACATTGTGTAAATTATTTTACTCTAAACAATGTGCTTGTTAGTAGAGGTCAGCTTTTACATAGATTCTTCCACGAGCTGCAGTCTCTGTGCCTTTTAAAACTGCACTTATTATTATCTTCACTTTGCAGATGGAGAATTGGAGGCTGAGGTGACGCATGGACAGTTCATCTCAGCTCTACAGCAGTGATGGTCTGCTGTGGCTCAGCCTTGTGATCTATTGCCATTTCTGGTTCTGGGCCTCAGGGGTTTTAAGACTAAAAACTGTTCCAGTTATCACCATGGATATTCTTACAGGTGTAAAACTAATTGTGAAGTCTGGCATATTTAAGTCTTTGCTGTATCTAGAACTCATTTCTGACAGTTTTCCTGTGACATTTCAGATGTCTGATGTTTCCCTCTAGCTCTTCAAGGCTTTGGAGTTTGCTTTGAGCAAAAGGAGATTTAAAGCATCCAAAACGAAGGACAGGAGTATCTTAATGCTTTCATTATAATATTTCGGGGAGGAGGTGGTTTGGGGCTTTTTATATTTCTTTTCTGTATTTGTCAACAGCATCTGCTCCAGCATTTCAAGCAGATTTCAGTCTAGGCAGACCTCAAAAGCAAATGCAAATTTCTCCCCAGGCTTTCTCTCTTGGATGTACAGAGCTACATGAAATGGAAATGCAGCAGTGGGAAATGCCTGGTAACCTCAGCTCCAGTTATACCACAGTCATTAATTTTAAAGTGTTTATGACAAAACTATGTACGTGTTCCTAATTTTCCATTAAAATAAGCTTGAACACTCTATAAAAGAATGTAGCTGTGGTACTGGTCAGAGGAGAAACGAAACCCATGCAGACTGAGCAATTACAGATGTTGCTGCAGTCTCCAAGCCCTAGATCTGAAGACACTTGGTGAGCAGAACCTGCAGGAGGTTTACACAGGATCCCTGAGCCTGCTTCTTTTCCTCCTGTTCTGGCAGAGGCAGAGGGAGAAGTCCAGCATCTGGGCAGCAGCAGGAGGCTTGTTACTGCCTGTTGTCCCTTCTCAAGGGTATAAGCAGTGGTGTGCAGAGCCCAGTTTGTACAGTTTGTGTCTGTGAAGCTGAATTCAAGTGTCCCGCAGTGCCTCTGGCTAAGGGGGACTAAAAAAGACTTTTATTTATAAGGCCAGCCTTTGGCAAAAGAAAAAATATGAACTGCTAATAGTAGCAAAACAGACATTTGTACCAGGGCCACAGAAAAAGAATCTGGTGGCAGCTGCTGCTGCTGGCTGGTAGGGTGGTGTAGGAGGTGGCTCTGGGGTCGATGGCTCTTCCCATTTGCTCCCATGGCTTCTGAATCCCTTATAAGCCATAGGGGCAGCAAGCACAGCTCATCTCTTCCTCTCTCCTATCCCTCAGCCCTATCTCATAGGAGAAGAACTCTGTGGTTTTTTGCTCTGCTGGGAAGTCATGAGTCAGTTCTTCCTCCCTATCTAACAGGTGGCTGCTGGCCACCTTATCTCTCTGTGCCCTGGCGCCCAAGGATGGATATCTCAGCAAAACCCCAGATGGCTCCACTCCAGCCACTTCCCAGTGATATTCCCCCTGGCATTGCAAAGTTCAGCTCCTGTCTGTGTCCCTGCCCTCCTCTCAGGATAGGCAGATTGGGTTATCTTGTGTTTCAGGGGAGCACAAGGAGACTTGAGCAGAGAGCAAAGAGGATGTTGGGATCTGCTTTAAATAGTGTTTGACCTGTTGCATAAGAGACTGATTGTCCCAAGATAAGTTTATTGCATACACAGCTCTGAGATTTGCACAGATTGCTCGTGGGATTACGTTTCATGTGACTGTGGAATCCTATCTTTATTTGTTTGTAATTTATTGCTAAATCTTTCCTCATGTTTCTGTATAACCTGTAGTAAATATGATTTGGTTTTGATTTTGTTTTTCTATTTCTATTTCATCTAGGTGCTAGAAAAGAAAAGCAATATTTAAAAGACCGAACTTCTATTACTTTGTTCTTAGAGAAGCTGTAGAAATCAACAACCGTGTTGCCATAGACACATAAATGCTTTACAGTGAACCAAAGATTTCCACTTTTACTACTCTTACTGCTAGGCATACTGAATGTAAGCACTTTGTTGATACAGTTCCTCTGCCTGCTCTATATTAACTTCTTCTTTTTCATTTTTTTCTTTTCTTTTTATTTTTTGGGGTTTTTTTTTTTGGTGTAATCCCAGCTACAAGAGGAGACACACGGAGAAAACACTAAAGGTATTATAGTGCTTCACAATGGTGTGTCTGATAAAGTGGGTGCTGTTGAAGCAGCTTCTTTGTTCTGTTATGAACTGCAGCACAAACACTTGTCAGAACACATACAGTGAGTCATTGCAAACAAGAGTAATTAATTAAAACTGACAGAGCCAAGGTTTAGGATCACAGCAACCCCATCTATTGTATTTGCCTTGTGTATACTCCCTGGGTTTGAGGGCAGTGTGATTGGAAGAGGCTTCTGCAAGGAGTGCACGATTCTTCCTGATTTCTGGGCACATTTATATACCTTCTGTTTGAGGGGGCATGGATCTGTGGTAGAGTGCTGGAATAACTATTAGGGAAGCCTTGCAGCTCCTGGGTCTGCCAGTGACCTGCTGCATGACCTTCAGCCAGTTACTTACCCCTGTGAGGCACGACCTGCATCTGCTGGGCACCACAAAGGAATCAAGGCCGTGACTTCGTTTGTGGCTTCACTGTGGTGGTGCAGAATTAAATAATTTTTGCTTTTGGCCGAAAGCTTTGGGCTAAAAAGAAACCATAGACAGAAACATGAGATTATTAATAATTAGTAGTGCAGTCATTAATTCTGACAGTGGCAACATTTGTGGGAGCATTGCTAATAACAAAAACAGGCCCTGATTGTGCTTGTTTATGGTGGGCTAAAGGTCTCCCTCATTACAATGTTTCACAGGCAATGCCAGGAACTGATAATCACTATAATGCCCGTTTTTTCTTTTAGCTAAGAAAAGCTAATAAGCATCTGTAGTTTTGAAAATGTCAGATTGAGCCAAAGTGCATGCAATTAGATAAGGATAATGTAGCAGATAATAAGAAGATACATGATACTGGGTGAGCAGTTATCAGACTGTTGTGCTTTGGCTGCTGGAGTGCTACGTGTCGTGGAAAAGGAAGCGGTGGTTGGTTGAGGGGAAACATGCCAAGAGTTGTCAGAAATGGAAACGGGAGCTAATGTGGTAAAGTGACAAGGCTGGTCCTGGGGGAGTGTAAACATGGATGTCAGGCTTTTGATAGATGGAAGGGTTATCTGGGTTAAAAGTCATGTACTTGGGAGGTGAGAAAGACCACTGAGGAAAAAAAAATACGGAAAGGAGGATGGGCAGGATGGAGTAATTTGTGGTTGCTGTCTCTAATGTTTCTTTTTTCCTTTTTTTCAAAGACTATCTGCCTTGTGTGTGTGTGGTGTCTGGGCTGTTCTAGCAGCTTTAGTCTGCTAAAACCTTTCTGAGACAACTTCTTTGCCCAAAAGGAGACACAGCCCTGATGCACTCATTAAGTGTGAATTTTCAATCAGTGTCCTCAGTTTAATTTGCCTCTGGGGGAAAGAATGAGGCACATTTTGGGAGCAAGATTAAAAACAAAAGGATGAGAAACAGACAAGGGACAATGAAGGGAAAGAAGAAAGAGGAAAACCATGAGGCACAGACCTGGATGCTAACTCTGATACTGGAAGAGAAGGAATTTTGCTTCTAAAATTTTTTTTTGCTATAGGGCAAAATATTTCTCATGGCTGAGACAGAATATTCCATATTTTCCCTTTACTCCTACTCAGCCTAATCTAGCAGCTAGTTCTTGACAGGAGGGCAGGTTCTTTGTAATCTGAAAGATTAGGCATTTTTCTCTCGTGTTTTTTCCTGAAATGTCTCTTCTACTCTTATTCCACCTCTCATGAAGCATTCTGATGCCTCCAGAGGGAGGAGGTTAGAAGCCATTTCTGCTGTATTTTGGTTCTATAGTAACTTCTACCATTTTTTTTCTTTTTAGAATTCACCAAGTATTTAATATCTTTATAAAATACCTGACAGAAAAGCTGTGCAGTTCTCATCCTCTCTTCTTCTGTAATATCTCTAAGAAGATCTTTAAGAAGATATTCTATAAATACTTAACTTGTGACTAGCTTTGTAGTGTTACCCCTGTAGTCTTAGGAAAAAAAGTATTATTATCCTTATGATATGTTTGAATTGTAAATAACAAATTCAAGGTATATTTTGTCAGAAAATATTGTGCCTTTAAATTGCAGTTTACACCAGAATATATCCTTTTTTGGTGTACTTTCAGCCCTGATTACCTGTGTTTGTATTACAGGGCTGTATAGAAGTGTGTGTTTGATGTTTGGAGAGGTCTCTAGGAGAATCATAGAATCACAGAATTGTTTGGGTTGGAATGGATCTTAAAAATCATCTTTCCCATGGACAGGGGCACCTTCACTGTCTGTGAACATTTAAACTCAGGGTGGGTTGAAATTCTCTTCTTTTCTATTTTTACAATTCAGTCAATAGCAAGTTAAATGCTCCTCAGTAAGTTCTTCTCCAGGCGTTGGGCAACTTCATCTTAGAGGAGAGGAAAAGAGAGGAAATCCACTGTCTTCTCTCATGTTGGGTCATGAGGGAATACTTCCTTTCTCCCACAGATACAAGGGTGCTCATAACAACTGCACAGCTCTGTAGCGGCTCTCTCCTTTTTGGATGAGCTAGGAAGAAGTGCCTCATGGCACTGGGCAGAGAAGGTGAAGGTTAAGAGCAAGGTTAAAGCCAGTTTAATCCAGTCTGTAAATCTGCGTGTGAAATCCCTCAAATTTTAACTGTGTTCCTTCACTGTCTCTCCCCGCCTGTGCTAAACTGGAGCTGTTCTGGAAATGGGCTTTTGGCAGATAGCACATGGCCATTGGGCTGGAAGGATGTGTGAGAATGCCACAGTCAGCTTTTTAACTGTGCAGCTTAGTGTAAAATGTAGGGAGCAGCGGTGTGAATCGGAGGATTGAATTTGCTCTAAAAGTTCCACAAAAGGCTCCTCTTTTGCTGAAGACAGATTGTGCCAGTCCAACCTGAAAAACTGTAATTTAATTTGAAAGCACCCTTCTGCATTCCTTTCACCTGATCTCGATTGGTGACAAGCCATAAAATTTCTCTGTGGTCCGCTGGAGTTTAATAGATGAGAATTTCCTAACTTCAGAAAATGATTAAAAGCACTCCAAATGTATGCTATTAGCAAGGCTTCTGTGAGACAACTCAATCAGCAGGCTTCAGAGGCCTTTGTGAAAGGTCTTGTGAGCATTGCTTGAAAAGCAGATTGCTGAGATAGGTAATAATTGAGGAAAAGACTAATAAACTGCAAGACTTAAAGTAACTTAGAGAAAAAATGATAAAGGATGTGGGTAACAGAGGTTTTTCCTGTTTGCCACAATGCTGTGAAGATGAATTGTACAAGGATCAATGTCTCTAGCAGGGATAAGTGATAACTGTGGGGCTCATTTTGGCAGTAGCCCACTCCTGTGTTTTTCTTTAACCCAGCACCTTGGACAGCACTGAAAAGCAGAAAGAAGCAGTTTGGTTTTGTATGTACTGCCTGTATCTCATCTAGAAAACTCATCTTTCTCCAGCATGTTGGATCATAAACCAAAAACTGAATCCACTTTCATCCAATGTTTGTAAGTAATGAACCATTCCAGGACTGTTCTGTTCAGCTCGAGGCATTTCTACAAACAGAAGAAGGATGATTTATCGACTGATTGTAAAATACATGTTGGGCATTAGGGACTGCCTTTTCTCTCTCCCTCTCCCTCCTTTCCTACAGGCTGGCAGTGACTTTCCAAACAAGCAAGAAAATGTGACTGTTTTATTTTTCTATTCCATTTGTTTTTGTGAATGCCAAGCAAAGGCTAGTTAAGGGGTAAATGGGCAACCAGCCGTTTGGAAACTGAGCCTCATAACACCAGTTTGGATACCCCAAATTTCTAAGATTGGGCGAAGAAATCTGGTGGCTGCTTTTAATCAAATGGGTTATTTGAGAGTTTGTCTATTGACATTGCTGAACTTTCTGATGGAAACTTAGAATATATATCATAGTGCTTACTTCTCTTTTCTTGCTCTGGAGCTCAGAGCAGTCCAGCAAGGTACAGCACCAAAATATGTTCTTTGCATCACAGTGACATAATCTTCAGAGTTTCCAAATGTAAATTTGTGTGCTTATGAAAAGGTGAAGAGGCTTTTTTATATTTGATAGGTCTTATCTCTTATCAGAGCAGGAGATTAGATTTTTCCATGACTTGGTCTCTCCCTTTCACTGATAATGGTGGAAATGGAGAATCTGTCCATCCTCAGGATATCTATCTAGGAGAAAATTTTTTTGTCAGACCAAGGCATTTCCAGCATTTTTCTTGGTCAGCTTAATAGTCACTGATTCTCATTTATTCAGGTCAGTGGGCCCTTCTCTGGAGACAGTAAAGTTTTTTAAAATGAAGGATATTGTTGGAATAAGAATTAATGGCTCTAATCTGGTCATAAACTGTTTTAGGCAGGAAATAACAAGATTTTTAAGATCTTGAGCATTAAAATGTTGAAATAGTCTTCTAGAAAGACTGGGGGAAGATAAAAGTGATGCCTAGCTTTAGGCTAGAGCTCAGAAATCCTACTTTTATGTGATTGTATACCTGCCCTTGGAAGCAGAGAAAACATAGGGGCCACTTTTGCAACTAAATTTATTGAAATTTTGTGTGAGCCAATGAAGAGGTCTCTGCCTCCAGCTAGGTAATAGGAACTCGGTTTTGATTATACAGGCTAAAAATATTTTCAAAGAATCTCCTGAAGAGGTAAAGGTAATTAGACTCCATGTTTGTTAAAAAAAAAAAACCTAATCATAGTAAAATGGGTTATACAGGTCTGAATCTGTCCTTTGCACATATTTTTAAGATAGTTCAGTCAGGTTTATTTGAGAGTCCCTTCATTGCTGCATTTCAAACAACTTGTGTCAGATGTCTATGATATTTCTCTAAGCATTTCCAGCTACCTCCCCTGTAGGCCAAACACTTTTCCATTTCCAGAGGCAAGATGTCAAGAGGTCTGTCACTAGGAGGGCAGCAGCATCTATACACATTTATGCCATAAATGTTCTGTATGGGAAATCTAATTCAGTGCAGTTCTCTTTCTCTTATTGTTGTAGAATTGTACGTTCTTTTTTTGCTTGCCTTTAGTGTTTCTACACAGAATCCCAGAGTCCTTTATAGACAGTAGCTTTGCCTATCTCCAAACAAAGACAGTTTGCAAAAAAAAGCCCATGGATGAGAAACTCAGAAGAACGTCTGACAGTTTGTTTCCTGTTATAGGACCACAACAGTGTATGAACATTATCTCCAAACTACGTGAGTTGCAGATTTTGGTATGTGGAGAGAATTTAGTAGCTCAATACATTCAAATGATCGAGAACACTGAGCTAAGTTTGAACAGCCTTACTGAATATTTTCCTTTTTTATACAAATCACCCCCAGGCCATAGCAGCAGTGCAGCTCATGTGACAGAATTGCCCAGCTGTAAGCACCCAAGTTCATAAAGTCTCTCTGTGACTCAGAAACAGGCAGAGCAAGAGTTCACTTCATGTACAAACACACCCGAAGCCTTTCAATGGCTCATTGCACTGTGTGGGTTCAGAGTGGGTTTAACATGTGTTGGAAGCTTAGAGTAATAAAACACAAATTGTTTTAGAGACTCCACCTAGAGGAGCAAAACTGCCCATTACTGTGTGCCATTTGTCTAGTGAGATGTCTGGGATTGGTTCTCAGCCTTGTTCCAGACCCCATCTCCCAGCATGAGCTCTTGGCTGTTGCTGCAGACTCAGGAGGGGCCTCCTCTCTCCTGTACTTTCTAAACACAGGAAACACGGGAGGGTTGGAAAGAAAACTGAGGAAAAGTGAACAAGGCTGGGTGGTGGTGGTGGGAAGAGTGCTGGGATGTAGGGCTCTGCTCTTCAGCAGGTGGTGCGTGTAAAAATTACCCAAGAAGGGGTACCACAGGCATTGCCAGGAAATTCCTGTTAGCTTCTTCCCTTCAGTATCCCTAGTGCTGATTTTTCAAGCTCACAGTGGGCTCAGAATGTTGCCAGTGTAGGAATGGCTGTGAGCAGCTGTGTCCTTTGCTGTGTCTGGCCCTGAGCACTTGTGAGAACTTCACCCATGGCACAGACCAGTTTAATGCAGCCTCTTCAAGTCAAGTGATGACACGCATACGCGTGAAGATGTTTAGTTTAGCAAGACTGCTCTGAGGCAGCAGATTTCTTACCAGTTATTCCAGCACTGGGAGAGGAGAACGGTCCTCTCCCTTTTTGAGCAGTGCAGGAGGGGAACAGCAGAAGTGGTGCTTTCTGAAATGGGTGCTGAGGGGAAGCAGTGAGGGTGATGTTTTATCAGTGTGGTCAGAGGCAAAGGATGCAGGCGACAGCTTTGCACAAGTGCAGAGGAGTGGATTGGGTGCACAGGACAGCGGTGATGTTGATGGGGTGGAAATTGCCAAAGCAATCTCCAGGTATCTCATCCCAGCAGCAGAGGGAAGGCAAGCTGCACGTGAGCAGAACATCAGCCAAACCCATGGCTGTGGCACGTGACTGGCTGTTAGAAAGCTGGCTTCTCTTCCTGTGTGGCATTTAATTTTTTGGGAACATTTAAATCCCTGGGTTGTATTGGGCAGATTGTCCAGAAGATTTTGGTTATGCAATAAAAGCCATCTGATATTGTTTCTACACTGCTGTTAAGATGAAGTGTTCTTATTATATCCTATAATCTTACTTGAGCTTTCTGTTCTTGATGGTTTTTCTAAGCCCTGGGCTAAAAGACATTGTGATAGAAATTATTCAACCAACAAAATGTCCAAACTGTGAAGCACTAAAACTCTTTCCTTTTTTTTCCTACTTCTCAAGACAGCAAAGATCAAGCAGTAGAGCTTATACTGCTCGAAAGTGCTAATATGTGTTGAAGACTCAGGATTTTATGGTTATTTGAGCTGGAATTTCACATGCCACCAAACACACAGTCGATCTAAATCAGTGCCTCCCCAGGGCTGTGTCTGCCCAAGGGATGAGGGTCCCTCGTGCTGAAGCTGCATGTGCAGGGCTCAGTGCTGTGCTCCTGTGGAAGAGCTGAGGGTACCACAAGCACTTGGTTGTGCTGATGCAGTGCAAGCTTTCAGCTGCTGATCATTTATATTAGTCAGAACTAATTTATCTACTGATTACTCACCCTGCTGTGAACCTTCAGGTGCTGATAGAGGTTTTTCAGGGCTCCTTTACAAACCTCTGCATGGTATTACAATATGCATCAGAGAAATCACCACCATGTCAGGCACTCAAAAAATATCAACAGTGCTGGACTTACCATTGCTAGTGAATCCCTTCATTCATTCTTTCTTGTATTCATTACTCTAATTTTCTTGTGTGCTTTGTGCATCTTTAATTAAATGATGGCATGTCACTGTGGTTGTGGTTTGGGTTTTTTGCACAGGACCCCTCTTCCTATGCTCACAGTCCTTTAATGAAAAGCTCTCCAACATTTCATTTTCTGCCTGTTGTTTAATGTATGGCCCTAGGCCTTAATCTGCACTCTCTTCAGACACTGTTTAATTTTCTCTAGGGCTCTTTTCTAGTATTTACTGCCACAATTTTTGAATGCTTCTCAAAACCCAATGAATTTTTTTTCATGGGACAGCTGCTGAACATGAGGAGGGGTTTATTTCCCTGAGCTAAGGAACAATTCTTAATGTATTCTAAACACCGAGATGTAAAGACTATTTTTGTGAGAGTTTAAAACACAGATCTGTGACCTCAGTGGCAGTGCTGACCCTCAGCATTTCTCAAATAGCATCACAAGTCCCAGAGGTGAACATTTGTGAAGTAAGTAACACTGTAGTGCTCACTTAGCAAAATTCAGCTTAAATGTTTTGCCGAGCGTCAGAGAATCTGGCTGTATGGGAGACAGGGAAATCATCTGTGTCTTCAGCATGTCTTGCTTAGTCATGAAACTGTCCCTCCTTCATCTTTCCAGCTCAGTACTTCACTTACTGCATGCTGCTGCTTTCCAGTCATGCATGTCGCCATGGGCCACACTAATTCCCTCGTGAGGCCTTTGCGTTAGAAATCCCATTGTGCTTGAGGACGAGGCTAAGTTAAGGTTGCACTGGACTGTATCAGTTCCATAGAGACCCCCAAAATGTGCTGTGCTTAGAGTTGAAGCAAGACTTGTAGGGAGAAGTAATATTTTTTATTCGGGTAACTGGTCTTGTGGGTAGACAAAATTTGAAGTGCACTTGCCCTTCAGATTCCTCTAAAATCAGCTGACTTCCTCCTAAAAACTAACTCTTTTATGTCCCCAGCTGAGGCTACTGAAACAGGCCCCTCTTACAAAGCAAGCAGGAAAACAAGAGCTGGCATCACATGTCAGCAAATGGAGTCCCCAGTGGTTCATTAGTACATTAAATGCAGGAGAGTGACCACAGACCTTTGAGTTAATGGAGCAACTGAAAATAATTTTGTTCTCACCCTCTCTAAGAATCAGCTTTTGTGGGGAAAGAGGTCCCTTATCTCTCTGGTGTCATAGCTGTCAGAATGCAGGAAATATGTAATTGGGAATGCCAAATTCTTTCCTGATAGCTAAGGGCGTACTTTAGTAATTTCTACCTGACTCATTAGGAAATTAGATCCACAGCTCTGGCACCTTTCTACTGTCTGTTCCCTTTTGTAGGCATCTGGCTATCTTCTGTTAACATGCATTAACAATAAATTATTTTGGTAGAACTTACCTTTCTGTTGGTATTCGTACAGTTCCTGGCACAGAGGGGTTGTGTTTTGTGCTGGGGTAATTAAGTAAACTTAGCTGAGATGTTTTCCAAATAAACTGATTTCTTTCTAAACGCTCTAATTTCAGTTTACATTAAACTGACAAGGTTGTCCTGAGTTTAGGGACAGTTTTGGGAAAGACAATTTGATTTAGACTAAACTAAAATAGAAGAAGGGAGTGGTAGCAATCTGTCCAGATGGGTGAAATCATCTTTCAGAAAGTTTCCTGATCACAAATACACAGGATTTTATGGGTGTGTTTTATGGAAGTCCTACCACCTAGTATAGATAATTAAAGAATCCTAGGAGCAAACTTTTAAACCCAGGTATCTGACTTTCCAAGACCATGCTAGACCCCCATGGCTGAGAATTCTCTGACCTACATAATCATTTAAGCTGATCCATGCAAAGTGGATCAGCTCACATGGAAAAGAATGACAGTATCCCCTCCAAGCATATTCCTAAAATCTATAGCCTGGATATACGAGGATGAAATTCTAGGAGGTCAACAGTGGAACGAAAACAACTAAGTGAAAAGAAAAATATCCACAAAAACATAAATCACAACTATTTTTTTCATGTTCCTTCTTGTTATCATGCATATCATTCTGGAATTTTGTATTCTAGTTGTTACTTCACCCAGTTTTCCTCTACTGAAGCTATTAAAAAGATGTTTATCTTTTTGTGTCTTCAGTGTTTTTATTGCTGAGAAAGAATAATTGAAATCTTGTCTCCCATTCATCTTTCTGCTCTGTGTGATACTGTATCTGTGTTGAGTTTAGGCAGAACTTCACAGCTGATGTAACATACTTAGAGGATTTTGCTACTTTTAATAAGACAGAGCATCCTTAGGGTTTTTGAAGAGTTCCCGGAGGAGTCAATAGGAAGAAATGTTCATCATTGCTTAATGGAAAATAGAAGTCGTCCTACTAAGAGAGAAATGCAGCACCACAGGATTTTTTATTTTATTGCCTTATATTACAAAAAATCTGCTTCTAAATTCTCTGAGGCTAGAGAAACTTCAGATACCTGGAAAATAGAAATTTTCCTTGTCCTGAGTGGCTCAAAGGACTAAATTTGAAGAGGAAAATTAAAAGAAACAGGTTTAGGAATGAATGAAGAAGAAATTATTCATGTGTGTGCTCTGAGGACACAAATGTATTTTGGGAAGAAGATTTGCATGGAGTTGGCCACAAAGAGAAAAACAAGCTTAAAGTGTGGTCTGTTTGGAAGTATGGTTAGTAAGGGTGAGATTCCTGAGACTGTAAAGAATTCTTTCTGTAAAGAAAGTTCAGTTTCAGTTTGTGGCCTGTAAATATTTAGTGATTTGTGTTCAGGAACAATAAATTGTGGATTTAAGATCAAACAGGACAGTATTTAGTACTATGTCCGATGCTAAAAGGAGTAGTTTTGAACTACTTGGAGAAATAGCATAGATCTGTTCACTGTTTTCCATGATTATGTTCAATTCATCTGGTCCCCTGGGCACAAGAATCTGAGGGATTAGAGCTGTGATTCCAGGTTTGGATAATAAACCAGTAAAGAGCTCACAGTTCTGAGAGCACCAGGCAATATTTAATATTCCCCAGTCACCCTGAGCTCCTGTGTTGGAAAGAACAGGAGTTTGCAGCATTGCTGGAAAAATGCTGGCATGTTTATTGCAAGCAAGAGCAGCTTACACACCTGATGTTTGCAATGAGCTTGCACCTACCTGGAAACGCAGAAATCACAGAGTTTAGGCACATGAGCTGTTCAGTGGCAGCTCTCAGGCAGTAAGTGCCCTGTAAGGCTAAACTAATCCAAATTACCTCACATTTCCATGGGCTAGGAGTGTGCACAAGGAAAGTTATTGCACATCAGCAGCCAAGTGATGGTTTTGTTGCTTGCTGCAGTTTGTCTGTTTGCACCTGAGCCCCAAGGAACAATCCATCCTTTGGAGATCCTGAACCCCAAGGAACAATCCATCCTTTAGCCTGTTTGTGCCTCGCCCAGTGGAGTCTTGATCTGTGAGTGGCACTATGACAACACAGTGATGGACTGGTCACAGTGGGTGACAGCAATCGGCTGTGCTGCCTCAAATCTCGGACTAAACTTGTGATTTTCACTTGAATTTTTAGTACATAAATCTTCAGTGTCCCTGTCCCTATCCTAGTCATCTTGTTCTGTATTTCCTGACTAATGATGACAGGACGTTGCTTTAACATTTCACTAATAATAATGTATATTTCTCCTCTTTCCTGAGATTGGGAGGAGTCTCATCTCCTCTGCAGATGGACAGCTCATACTCTTTTAAGCCCTTTCCAGAACAAATGTCTGGGTATCCATGTGTTGATTATATTTGCAAAATCTCTCCTTCACCCAGAATTCATAAGGATATGTTCCTGGCATGGCATTTCATCATGTCAGCCTAAACTGGACTGTAATAAGTTAAGAAATGGTGTACTTACTAGAGAAGGTAAACTTAATTGCAATTATCTAATCTCTTCTGGTTGTTCTGATATCTCACAGATCAGATGTGATACACGGAACACTTCCATCCATCCATCCATCCATCCATCCATCCATCCATCCATCCATCCATCCATCCATCTCTTTTAGCTTTAGTTATTAGGAATAGGAAGGTGCTTGCTCAGGAAATGTTGCACTTCCTTTGCCTGTGGAATAAGGGGAGCTGCTGCTGCCAGGGTTGTGTGGCAGATGCTGGGAGCCAGAGCTGTGCTTCATGCTGTCCAGGCACAGTCCAGCAGTGCAGGAAATGTTGGTGCTGAGTGTGGCTGGAAGGCATCTTTGAAACTGCAAAGTGCTGCCTGAGGTTGAATGGTTCTGAAGCTGTCGGACTGGCACCTTCCCTTTACAGGTCGGGAGATTCCAGGAGCTATGTCAGCTTTGAGCTGGGAACTTTTTGAGTATAATCATGATCTGACCATGCCCCAGTGACAGAGAATCCATCAAGGTGTTTAAGTCACGCAGCCATTCATGACTTTGCTCTCAACTATGTGCCTCATTTTTCACCTGGATTTTTCTGAATTTGTCTGGCTTCGATTTCAAGCATTGATCTCTGCTGGGAGGCTGAAAACCTTTCTATCATTCAATATATTTGGTAGGGGAAGAAACTAGTGCTTTATAAATGTGGGCCTGTGCTAATGTCACTTTTTTTTGTAACTTCTTTTCCTATATATGACATTTAATGTCATTTAAAAACCCTCTTCTTTTGCTGCTGCAAATGTTTGGAAAAGAATTACTGCAACTGTGGAGGTAGAGCTGCAACTCCTATAGGTGTAGCCATGTCTGATAAAAGGTTATTTTGACTGGGTGCCATTAGGAATTTAGTCCTGGCAGCACAAATCTCACTGTGGGCTCCTCATGGCTGCCAGAGTCAGGAAGTTTGTGTTTGCATGGCCAACCTTGCTGAACTTGCTGCTGGGACTTAACTGCTCCAGGGACCTGAACCTGCTAAAACAAAGCGAGCGTGGGCTGCAGTCTCCTGTCACCGGGTATGAAGACATACTGTGTTTCTTAATTTATTTCTCCCTGATCCCTATCTCTTGTCATGAAATTCAAATTAATTCTTAACACTTAGGAGTCAGAAAATTTCCTGTTTATTGTCTATATGGGACGGATCAGAATGGAAATTGTGTGGAAAGATATTGCTGAATTTTGAGTGAACAAGCTCACTTCCAGTAACGTTTGCCTATTGTATCTTTAACAGAAAATGAAGATTTAGAATGTACTGCTTTTTAATAATAAAACATATTGCAAATAATAAGAGCAATTAGCTTGAACATTAGAATCTGGTGTGGGAAAGATCTGAATTTTGCTGGGCTTTGGCATTTAAGTATCTCTGTGGAGCTGGCCTAGAATCTTGCACCTTGGCCAATAAATGATGGATTTGTGGCTTCTGTGTGCAACCCCAAATGAAATTCAAGGATAAAAGAAAGAAAATGGAGCAGAAAAATGAGTAAGGAGAGGAACAGCCAGTTCTCTTACACAAAATGTACTAAAGGTGTATGATAAAACACAGCAGCCTTTCGAGAGAAAAAGCAGACATAAAAAATACAATAATGGTTGCAAAAGGACCAAGAGAATAATCTGGGAATATGTGCAGAAAAACATTTTGACAGAAGCCTCTACTGATGCAGAGAGAGGGATTAATTTCTCTTTCCTGTTAAGGGGTAAGAGGGTAGATGGTAAACTAACGTGGATAACTTTGGGTATTTTGAAATTGAAATTGAAGCTGCTGGAGAAGCTGATTTGCAGAGATCTGATGATTCACCAGATAATTTCCAAGCCCTCAGCCCTGCAGCTAATGCTGGTTTTCCTGGTGTGCTTCGGTGGGATTTTTAAAGAGGAGCTTCACAGGATGGCCCTAATGTTACTCCATTTTCCAGCTGAAGTTCTTAACACAGCTGAAGTGATAAGGAGAGAGATGAGAGCAAGAAGGTTATCTCATATCCTTCCAAAATGGGCTTTTCTGCATAATACATTCTTGTGTTTGTCCAGTTTGACTTTAAATTATTCAAACTGTGGGCATCCCTGAAGTAACCTGTTTCATAACTAGAATCTCAATGAGCCCCTCAGTTCACAGAACCAACCCCTCTGCATGCCTCTGGAGAGCTGCATGTGCTGATTTGGGATGGGATATGGGCCATGGAATATAAATTGTTCATGGCCAGCCGCAGGGCTTGAGAATGACCCCGTGATTTAAGCTGTGGATCTCAGCTTAAAGCAAACCAGCTGCCCATGTGTGCATTAATCTCTCTCTGTAGGCATTTTGAAGTGCCATCCTGTGAGGGCCGTGAGGGGTGTGGGTTTCAGTGGAGCCTGGGTTATAGCTGCTCTATGGGGACACCATTAATGGGATGACACATGGTGTGGGATTTGGCATTACTCTGCCGTTCCTCTTGCCTGCCAGTTTCCAGGTCAGTGTAGAGAGTGGTGAACTCCATACTTTTCAGAAGCAAAGTCAGTGGAAATCCCCACGGAAGCGTTGGACTCCACATTGATCAGTTGGTGGTAGCAAGTCAGCAGGGCTTGTTTTTCAGCTTCAGCTGTGCACCTCTTGTTTTGCCACCTGGAACTGTCCTGGGTAGCTTACTTTCCCTCCTGGGAGGGAACATTGTACTTTTCTGCTCCCTTGTTGCTTCTGGGACAGTAAACAGGGTATGGAGGCACTCAAAGGGTTCCCATCATGATTCCTGTTGCATCACAGGGCCAGGTGTGCTCCCTGTGTGTCTCGTGTGTCACCTGGCAGGATGTGCATGTGCTGTTCTATTACCCATATCACAAACAGGGAGAGGAGCCCCCAGAGCAACGCACAGCCTAATTCCTCTGTTCCTGCTGCCTCCCAGGTTCTTCCTGCCACAGGACAGCAGGAGAAAAGATCTTTATGGGTTCATCATTGCACTGTCATGGAGAAATAGAGGAGACAAACATTGAAATGAAAGGTGTGTAGCATTAATATTACCAATTCCCAGCATCTGTAAACTCAAGCCTCCACAATTTAAAATTTGATTAACTTAATCAGGAGATTAAATAATTCTAAGTCCCTTGAGGCCTTTTATGATTTGCTTCTATAATTTCAGGTGTTGAGCTTCTAAAAGAATGCTGAAGTCACCAAGTAAATTCCAGTACTAAAACATAGCAGAGTGCATACTGGATCACTCCAAAGGTCAAAAGAGTTTTTTTTTCATCTCCTTGACAATTGTCAGTAGGTATTGCCTGGAGAAAGAATATTAGACAAGTATAAACAGACTGTGTAGCTTCCCCCACGTGTCCTCCCTGCAGCCTGTGGCTTCTTCTGTGCCCAAGGCCACGTCACTGGATTTTTCATACAAACAGATAGACTTCTGGCATACACAGAATCCTGGGGCACTGAGCTTCAGAGATTAACTCTCTGCTCTTGGAAAGGGAAAGGAAAGAAAGGAAGGTCTTTTGTAAGAAGAGGATAAACTGAAAGAAACACTGCTGTTCCTGCACACCTGAGCCCTGGTGTGCCCTTCACTTCTTGCTCTACCCCTGCAGTGAAGCCATCAGTTCTGTGTTTCCACATAGGATCTGGCCAGCCCCTATCCCCTTTCATTTCTAAGAATCAGTAAGGTAAACCTTTTTTTTTTTTGGGACACAGTGGAATAGTTCCCCTCATGTCCTAACTCAGTATATCAAGGAACAGGGCTCCCCTCTGCAGTCTAAATTACTGCCTAGAAAACAAAGAAGCTGGGACAGAGGCTGACCTTGTGTCTAGTCAGAGCAATCCCTGGATGCAATGCAATAAATTTGCTAAACTACTTTAAGCAAGAAATTTATTATTATTTCCCAGCGAGGTGAAAAACCCATTTGGTTTCCGTAAGTGAGGGTGACCAGTGAAGGTCCGGATATTCTGGAGGTCTCTGGATTGCATTAGCAGTATGTTTGGAATACATGGCGTGAGGAGGAGAGGTGGGGAGGGCAGATGAGATTCCTGAGAATTTAACATGCTGCTTCCCAAGAAAATGTGTGGGAGCCCAGCCTTGCTGCACTTTTGCCCCTGTGCTGTGAGTTTTTGCTGGAGTAGGAAGAAAAGGAACCAGTCTCTCCTAAGCAATGTGACTCAGACTTCACTTTGATTTTCACCATCCAGGTGAGAATTGTGTAAAACTCATGAGTTTCAAGCTGCTATAGAAGTTCTCCAAATTTCCAGGAGAAGAGGCGAAGATAAAAGGAAGGGAAGACAAATTGAGAAAGAGAGTAAGGGACAATGCACACAAAAAGGAGGAAAGAAGAGATGTGTGTCATTGCTTTTCGTCTGAGTGGCTTTGCCACCAGGCTGGCACACCTGTGCATTGTAATGCACTTTTCAAGTTATGGGGTGGTTTGAAGCTGTGTCTGGTATCAGAGACAGGAGTGAAAGCATAAAGCTGTCTGCCTTCTGCCCTGAAATTCACTCCTTGCCTTGGCTGTAAGTCACTAAACCACAATTAAAATAGCATGAACAGGATGTGTCACTGAAATGAAGATCACAGTGTTCCCTCAAACCCTCTGGTGGTGCCCTGCAGAGGCCCTGCGACAGAAGGTGAGCCCAGTGTATGGCTTGCATCCCTTGGGCACCGAGGTACAGGTAAAAAGCTTTACAAGCACAGCCAGGAATTTATGGCAGGAGCAGATGAGGAGAAAAAAACAAGAATATAAAGCAAGTGACAGAACTGGAGACAAGACAATTACAAGTAAATTGCTTCTTCTCTCCCTCCTTTTCCAGCACTTTAGTGCTAAGAACAGGCTCAGCATTGTCAGCAATAAAGAAATGTTCTCTGTCTCCAAGCCATTCAGCATGTCTTTGGTAAATCAGCAATTTGACAGTTGTTGCAACAGCAGAAACCTTCCTTTGCATTGGCACTGCTGTGTGGACTACACGAGCTGATGGAGCCACAGTGTGTGGGACTGCAAATCCAGGCCCTAAGCCACTGGCCCTTTCACTGTGCAATTTCAGTCCTAGTTGCTTGGAGACTGGTGCCACACAAAAAATTTTGGAAGATCCTTGTTTTTCTGAAACAATCCTTGAAGCTTCATGATGTTTCATCAGCCTCAAGGCACCTGATAGTGGAACAGCCCATCTTCCTGGCCAGTAAGATGGCTTATCCTCCTGTCACAGAGTCTTTCTGTAGAAAACTCTGTTGAACTCAATTGCCCAAGCTTGTAGGAATGGCCAGTTAGATGGCAGGGTGCTCTGGCTTCTCTCACTGCTCCAGGTGCTAGTTGTGCCCCACATTTGCTAGTTCTCTGGCATCTGCTAACTGATGACAGCTCTTGAGCTCCATGGCAGATCTGAACCTCTTTAGAGTCGCATTGACTTGAGGCTGTGCCCACACGTCCTTAAGCACGAGTCAGTCGTGCCCTGACCCCAGAGCCACACCTGACCCTCGTGTGCTCTGTTTCAGCTGCTGAGGTTAACTTGCACATGCTGCCTCCCTGGCTTGAGATCAGGAGCTCCAGGCACTCCTCATGGGGCTCCTGGCTCAGCAGAAGATCCATGTTCTCACTCCATACTGGTTTAAGCATGTACTTAAACCCGTGCACATGTAAGACCTTTGCTGAGTTAAGGTAAGCGACAGCAAATTCCTGTGCCATGAATAGCAATGAAAGCCAGAAGAAAATTTTAAGGGCACCATTAACTTGAAAATCCCACTCTGCCTGAAAATTGTATCTGTTCTAATTAGCAGTAGCGCTGTGACGGAGAGAAAGTAGCAAGGCATAAAATGTCTCTCCTCTTAGGCTGATAATTGTTCTCTTGATTGTGCTTTGAGCTCTGTTGTTCTTGCTGCTTTATTTGTTTTTTTCATGCCTGCTTTGCCTTTGCCTTGTGCATTAGCAAAAATCATAGGATCCAAGAATTGTTAAGGTTGGAAAAGACTTCCAAGGTCATTGTATCCAACTCTGAACTCTGTTCACCACAAAACCGTGTCCCCAGGTGCCACATCCATGTGTTTTTATAACCCTTCCAGAGACGGCAATTCCACCACTTCCCTGGGCAGCCTCTTCCAATGCTTGAACACCCTTTCAGTGAAGAAATTTTTCCCAGTATCCAATCTAAACTTCCCCTGGTGCAACTTCGGGCCATTTGGTGGGTTTGCTCTTGCCCGTGGCACTCTCCTTGCCTTAGGCTGTGCAGATGGGCACTTATCCGGAGCAGCAGCAAGAGGACTCACACTGCTCTTGCTGGGTTTGGTCTCTGCAGGTGTCTTGCTTTCCCAATGAATCCTCTGCGGGCAGGGGAGCAGCCTTGCTGACTTGCATGATAGGTCTGGGGAGCCTGCAGGCATCTTCCACTGCTGATCAACAGCACCTTTCTCTCCATTGCCCATCCGCTGGAGGAGGATTAGAAGTATTTTTCAATTTTTGGGTCGCATAGCAATGATGGGGAACTGAAGTTAATTAACTGCCAGGTCCAGTGCTGGGAGCCAAGGGTGAGTTCTGGGGCAGGGTAAAACTTGTCTTTCATCCCTTTGCCGGGGCTATTTCTGGCTTCCCCACGGTGTGTCATCATGTGGTCCCACAGACATTTGTGTTCCTGGCAGAGGGTGGAGAAGGCAGGAAGTGTCCTGGCTGTGGTATCTGTTTAATAACTTCTCAAGCCATCTTTGTAGGAGCTGTAGTGTTTAACATAACCAGTTTTCCCAGCTGTTTCCAGTCTTTCAGCTATCCTCCAGTCCCAACTAAGTGCTCTGTGGGTCACTTGGAGCCATTTTCCCTGCAACTTGGTACTCAACTCTTCCTCCACGGTGCAGCTCCCAGCCTGGGACCGGCAAAAACCACAATATTTTGTGGTGTGCAGCCATTCGACAGGGAAGAAGTTGTGATTTATGGGCCTCTCCTTTACCTTTCTATCTGCCTGTCCAGGTGTGTCTCAGCACAACAAGCTTTGTGCCAGGCCTTGATGCTGCCTAACAATCTGCAGGGAAAAAAAATCCAATGAAAATTCTGGTAACTCCTCAGTTTTGAAAGAGAAACACGGTGTGTGCACCTGGCAGCTCTCAGCAGAATTGCCAGTCAGTATATAAACTCTGGCAACTGCTCTAAATTCCGGTGAGCTGCTGATGTCTGCCCCTCAACTGCTATTTTAGTTTTGATGACTGCTTGGATTTTGGTTTATAGCAATTGTAAAGGTGTCTCTGCTACAACCACACAAGGTTTTGCACGATGGGAGGGGGGCATACACTGTTTATATGGCTCAGAAAGAAGCATAGTTGTGTGCTGAGCTGACACCTGTTTAGGAAAATAGGTTAGCAAATAACTTTAAATAAAACTGTTGAGTAGGAATTCTGAAAAAAGGCTTTTGTCAAAGATAAGTACATATCTGGATTTCACAATTTTCTTATTGTCTGTGGAAGGCTTTGATTTCTGATTCTACAAATATGATAAGTTTAGGACCCTGATTATGCCAATCATTTATGGTGTCCGTGATTATTTTTTACCATAATTGCCTGGTGTCATGGTGATTTCTAAGGAGCAATAGTCAGTGTGTGAGATGTGTATCTCAGCTCTGCAGGTGTGGGGCCAGGGATGGGCTCAAGGATGTTCCTTTCTACAACACCTGACTGGCTGAGGCCTCTGCTCTTGCAGTGGCAGAAGGATGAGGTTGGACAACAAATCTGTAGCACTGTGTGATCAGTCTGGTTGTTTCCAGAGAAGAGGGGTGAATACAACACGAAATATTCATGCACATAATGTACAGGACAGGTAGCATGAACGTTTCTCTGAAACAAAAGAAAAAAAAT
Source organism: Gymnorhina tibicen (assembly GCA_013399875.1). Taxonomy (NCBI): domain Eukaryota; kingdom Metazoa; phylum Chordata; class Aves; order Passeriformes; family Artamidae; genus Gymnorhina; species Gymnorhina tibicen. The sequence continues at coordinate 29,358 of VXAZ01007730.1, forward strand.
CAGTATTTTTCATTAATATCTGAAGAGGCAACAAATAAAATCCAAATCATGCCACTGAATGGATGTTTGCTTGCATTTTTCATGGCAATGTATGTGCAAAGAGGCAACCCCCCCCAATGTTCATATATGCATGGCACTAATGGCATTTAGTCACCAGAGGGCAGGGTTTGCTGAGCAGAAATTCTTTCTGCTGAGCGAAATGAGGCTCAGGAAAGAGCTCCAGAGACCCAGTCTCAGTGCTTTAATGCCCTTCCAGCACTCTGCTGCCTACCCTCCGGGTTAATTCATCTGTTCTCTGTTTAAGCTTTCTTATTTAAATCTCCTTGAATAAAATTTATAATTCTTTCTCTGTGTCCACCTACACACCTGTACCACTAACTCTTTGCTTCATTTAAGCTGTTTAGGATATATTTATGAGCTTTGTAGGCTCAGGGACTATATAACTTTGAAAATCTTTGTGGGTCGTATTCTGTCTTTTGGGAAATGCTAAAAAAGTGACAGAGTTCAACAAAGTAAAATTGCAATACAGGAAGAGTCATGGGGAATTTTTTTCTGAGCTGAGGTCAGGAAAAAGCCAAAAACTCTTGCAGGAGGGAGTTTCAATTACAGTGAACAAGAATAAATTCTGGAGTTTCTTGTCCTAGGATGTCAATAAGTACCAGACAAAAAGGCTGGGGAGAATAATGAGTATGTTGGCACTCTTTTACCTGAATTGGTTGTAAAGACATTTGTGGCTTTAAACCTTTCAGACTGCGTATGGCAAATTATTGATCTATGTATGTTGTCTGATGTTGATATGGAATACCTGTAAGCAGCCTGCTAGTAGGGAAGTTTCTTGAACTACGTAAAAATCCCAGTGTATTCATTCCTTTGTTAAAAATTAAATTGAATGGCACAGTGCAAGGACTGATAGGCAGTGAAAGAGAAAGCTGATTCCTCTTAGAAATCCTGTAAGGAAAAGCTGATTATATGTAGGAAGACTTAAATCTAGACCTGTTAGCTTTAAAAGTTTCCTTTTAGCTGCTTTCACTTGTGGCTGAATTTTAATCAGGTTTACTTGTGATTGCCCATGTGAAACGCGTGCAAGGTTGTTCGCAGGAAAATATAGAGGAAAAAAGAAGAGTCGCAGCAACAACCATGAAACTGTTGTTTGTGATCTCTGAAATACTTGAGATAGTTTAATTTTCTGTTAGCCTAATTCTGCTTTCATTAAGTCCTGGAGTTACTGTTGCTTGTTTAGTGTGTATTATTGGATGAGTTTTGTCATTTGGCAGAGCAGTTAAATTCTGCAGTAATCTGACGAAGCGTTTCAGACCTGCCTAATACAGGAGGGATGAGAGAATTAGCTACTGAAGATCCTTTAGTTTTCTTTCTTGTTCTGATAAGAGCTGTTCCACCAAAATGCCGCTGATCTGCCTCAAATAAATAGTAAGAAATGTGGGAATAGTCAGATCCTTGGTGGGGAATGAATGTTTCAGAATAGTCATATCCTCAGGGGGGAATGAATATCTTGTCTAAGAGAGGAGCCACTTTTAAACACTAGCAGAGGTTTTGAATTTAGGACCTTTAACCAACAACATTCACTTAACCCAATGTTGAATGTTGAAACAAACATAAAAGGATTTGGGGTAAGAAAGATTTAATTGATTCATCATTAATACTTACTTAATTTGCTTCTTTGAAAAAAAAGGAAATAAAAGGAAGAAGAAAAGTGGAAGTGTCTGAGCAGAGAAGTGGAAAGCTGTAACACATGGTGACAGTGGGGAGTCCCCACAGCTCCCACGCTCTGACTGCCCTGATGTGGTTTGCTGCCTGGGTGCTTGAGACAATCACTGGTGAATTCAGTCTGTCAAATGGAGAGGGCTCCAATTTCCAAGTAGGAAATTTCCTGTTGGAAATTGGCTCCAATTTGCCAAATAGGCACCACCTATTTTATAGGTGGTGAATTGAGGAAAGATGAGACCAAGAATGTGGCCTGTGCTGGCCACGGAAGACTGTGGCACCGTAAGGAATTGACTCCAGTTCCAGGCTAACCGGACCATGGTCCAGCCTCCCTTCCTGCAGCTGTTGCCATTTATTATAGATAAAAGAATTTTGGGTTTTTTTCTTCCATGTCTGACTCCTACATAGACTCACTCTTGGCATTGCTGTTCATACCTACAATCTTTCACAGAAATATAAGCAGGTAAAATAGAAGCCAAAAAAATTGTATTTTTTTTAAACCCGGACTTTTCTGGAAAGTTGATTTCAGAAGTAAGTTGTGGATTTGTTGGACATGTTCAGATTAATGTGCACTGCAGTGCAGTGAATATTAAAGGAGCTGTCAAGAAGGAAAGTCTGTGTATGGGATAAATTAGGACTCTCTAGGGATTAAAAAGATGTAGGACTTTTATTAAGTAGCTAGCCTACTATTGAAAAATAATGAGTAGTTTCCATAGCAACCTCACTTTCACATGGAGCAGACATACCGTAGCAACATAAAAAAGAACAGTATCAAAGAAGGAATAAAACTGAGCTGTGCTATTTGGATTTTTAAAAATATCCCTCTGTCCTGAACTCTCTGTTTACAATGCAAAGATCAGTAAATCAGAGAATGTTTTTTTTCAGAGATTGTAATTGCTATAACTTTCATCCAAATACTTAGTAAAAGGAAGTGAAGTGAAAAATATTGCTGAAAAGAGAACTGGAAAAGATTATGGTCCTTTCTAGTCTGTACTGTAGATTAAACAAAGGCAAGAGCATTTCAAGTTATCAGCACCTTGTCGTGGCCCCGCATCCCTGGGTGAGTTTAGTTTGATTGGGAGGCTGCTGCTGGTATTTCCTGCATGCAGGAAAGGTGTGTGACAGTATGTGTTACACTCAGGTTGCTCAGCATTTGATCTGTGCAGAATATTTGTGAGAAGCCTGGTGAAAGTCAAACTCTCCTGGCTTTAAGTTCTCAAAATTCAGGTTCAAGTTCCTCTGCAGGTTGACTAAAAGTTCCGATTTCTTCAAGAAAGGCTGGGTTCCTTGATAGTTTCATGGAGAAATCAAGTAGAAATTACACAATGTCAAAAAAGAAAGGCCAACCAACAGCTGACAACTTTGACAGAGATTTGCTGTGTTTTTTTCATGTCAGCGTGAGTCCAGAATTCCCAACAAGTGCATGAACTTCAGGGAACTAAAGGTCAGGAAAGTTTCCGATACACTAACTTTGACAAGAGGGTCTCTGTCTCTGTGCTCTGCTCAGGAATAGTCCTCTAAGTGACCTGACTACTCAGCCTAGAAAGAAAAATTACTGGTTTTCTTTTCTAGCCTATATTTGAGAAAAGGTGCAAGGAGATTTTTAAATACAGATAGAGAAGGGATTATAAATATAAAAATACTAAGCCAGGATGCAAGTAAAGAAAAAATCATTAGTGGTAATCATTATAATAAATTAGAAGATTGAGTTTCTAGAGTAAGAAGAGACAAAGATCATGAAATCCCAAAGGTATCAACATTTTCAATATGTGCAGACAGTTTAGGCTGTCATCTGGCCAGTGACTTTATAACAGTGTAATTATACACAAAGAACCATCACAGAGTAAATGTGCTCAGTCCTGCACGAGCTGGTTCTTGGTCCACCCTCTCAAAACTTGTGTGACTCACCCGTAAGAATGCAAGAAGCAATGGCAGACCAAGTTTTCTGATTAGGTCACACTGACATTTGTGTCAGTACTAAAGATAATGTGACAGAGGCACGACAGCTGGGATCTGTTGAAAGAACCCAAACCCCATCTATTTCAAGTCAGTCGCGTATGACACCAAAAAATACGGGTCATATTTGAAGGCTGAGGGAAGTAATGTCCATGAAAAAAAGACTTGGTGTCATTGAGGGATATCAAGTGAAGGACAAGCTCCCTGTACATTAGTGTGTCCAAAAATGTTCGCATGTATTTGACCCTTTGACCAGAAGAAGGAAATTACAGTAGATTTTTACTGACCCTGGTGGGATTGTTAATTAAAAATTACATGTGTGACAAGTGGCCATGTTTCAAAAAGTGTTGAGCCCAAGGAAGAGCATCAAGAGATTTTCTGATGTTGCGTAAGAAAAGGAAAAATATGTCTCACTGAGTTGAATTTGAAATATTTGTTTGTTGCAGTGGAAGTTCAGGGGTCTATCACGTCGTCTCTCTGATCTGCATGAAAAAGAGGTAAACAGAGCAGAGTAAAGAAAACTGAAGATAGGGAAATAGCTCCAAATGAGGCAGGTAGGTGTAGTCTGCTAGTTGAATAAATTGCCAAGAATTATTTGTAATGAACTCCAGCTTTGGAATTTTTTTAGTCAGGACTAATGGATTGTCTAATTCAAACAGAATTTAAATTCAGAGAAGACCTGCAACCATCAGGATTTCTGGATAAATGACTTTAAACTTTCTTTATAGTTGATGAGTGTATTAACCTTCCTGATTTGTGAGAGCTTTGCCATGTGAACCTGTTACTGCACTACAGGATTTGCCTCAGGGCAGCTGATTCAGGATTGTTGATATGAACCTGTCTTGCTCCACCATCAGCTCTGTGAGGCAGCTTGTTCCCCTTTTGCTCCAGGTATCATTCAATCAGCCCAGGCTTGATTAACTCAGCTTACCTTACATTTACCTCTGAGTGCCAGGTCATAAAAGTGAAATTGTGCATAGTTATTGCAGGGAAACTGATATCTAGTAATTTCCTGTGCTAAGTCCTTTAGAAATGCCAGCAGGTAATATGCCATAAACTGTATTCTTTTTTTTCTGGCCCCAGCTCTCAGAAATAGAAAGGAACTATTAATTGTAAACAGGTGTAAAAGGCCATAAAGATCATGAAGTTTTGCTTTCGAAGCAAAAATTCTTACACACAGTAAAATGTGGTGAAGTCTGTCCTTTAAAATGTAGAGAGCAGATTAGATTTTGAAGCATCAGGTGTGGTTCCAAAAAGCTTGTATCCTTAAAATTAAGAATTTGCTTATGTGATTTACTGAACTGGGTTACTTGTTAACATGGAATAGTGCCATTTTCAAGTCAGGATGTTGCAAATTATTGTTTTTCTTGACGATATTTTCCATCTTTCTTCTGCCTTGTACAGAACTTTTTATATGGTTTCAGTTTCATTAATATGAAAACAAAATTTGACAGTAATGAAAAGGTTCTGATTTTAGCTCTACAAAGGCAAATTAATAGATAAGACCAACTGTCACCTTAACCTTTCATTAATACTCTCCAACATTTCTACTTGGGCTACTTAGAGCTATGGCAGCTTTCTTGATAAAATACTTCTTAATGCCAAATGCTAATTATTCATGAGAATATGCTTTTCTCTAGCCTCAGGTTGTTACAGAAAATGACAGCTTTTGATATTACTAAATAAAATAATGTTTCCCCTGTGGCATTTTATTGCACACCACATTTAATGAAATGTAGATTTTTAAGGTCATGTCATTAGCAATGAACCCAATAGTGTTCACTTTTGGTGCCTGGTTATGCTGTAACGGTTTTAAAAACAAGTTTCTGAGTAAATTTACTTTGCTACAGAGTTTCTTGGAGTTTCTTGAACTTTCAAAGTCTATTTTCTCCACTTGCATCAGAAAAAATGTGATTGCTAGGAAGAAAGCTGTGATATTAAAAGCTGAGAGATTCCAACTCATTTTGTTTCTGTGAAGACCTGAAGTGCATTTCCCCTTCATCAGTTATATGACTCTCCATCCTACATCACTTACTTTTCAATTAATAACTTTTTTTTCCAAATCCATGCCCTTTGGGGAACAGATTTTTATTACTTCAGGAATCCTCTGCTGCTTTTTACAACTGTTCAGATTATTTTAAATACTTTCCTTGTGAATTACGAAAACCTCTAGCTACTATGGCAAGACCTGATGTTCATCAGAGAGTTGTTTTTTCCTCTGCCTGCAGGCCTGATCCTGACCCTTAGGTCAGTAGGGAATTTTGCCAGTAATGCCATGGAGAAGTATCCCAGCCACAGGGGTGCAGCCTCCAGTGTTTTTGCAGGGGAAAAAGCAGTGCCTGAGCTGTTGTCCTGGTAGGAATTTCTTCTGTTTGGAGTCACTCAAAGCCATTGACCCACGTGAGGCCGTAACTGGTGGCCCAAGATCAGCCTTTGCAAAGCCTACCCACCTTCAGGGTGCCCTTTCTGGATGCCTCTGTTCTCATTGTTCCAAAGGGAAAGGGACATTTACACTCCCAATATCTCTTCTAGACCCCACTGTAGCACTGAATGCTTAAATAACTGCCCCTGTCTAGGTAGCACTACTGATAAAAAGCACCTTTTGGTCTTGTTTCAGCTTCATGCCAAGGCACGCTGCTGGCTGCTGGTGTGTGTCTTCTTCAAAGGATGGCTGCCATCCTTGCTTACTTCTCTGCAGAGAGCAAGGAGCCTTTGAAACTACCTTCTGCCTCATCGGAGTAATGAGCGCTTAAAAAAACCTCACCAACCCCAGAGCCAGCTCAGTTGTTCAGAATTTTGCTGGATTCTGTGTAATTAATTAAGATTTTTTTAAAACGTTGGTTGCTCTGCCAGCCTGTGTATCTAGGTTGTGCCAGTTTCCAGGATTCCCCTCCACCCCCATCCCCGCCCCTTGCCCCGGTTCCTCGCACAGACGTGAGCAGCTGCAGCAATGGAAGACTTCTTTGTAGAGGAGGCAGCTCCAGTGAAACAGGTAGGCGGGCTGGGGTGGGCACTCCGTGCCCTGAGTGTGCTGTGGTGGCTGGCAACATTCAAACCCAACAGACTCAGGCTCCAACCAGCTTAAAAGCTCCTGCTACCTGCGAGGGAGCAGGGGTGATAGGATCTCTCAGAGACACACCAGGTGTGGCCGACAGCAACCTGGAATTCTGGAGGAAGATGTCCTGGTGTCCATCAGGAGAAGGCTACAAAGTTTCTTATGTGACTAGAAATCTTTGTGTTTTGCGCATGGGGGTGGGTGTCATTGTAAGCAGAGCTCTGTGTCCCAGGGAGGAGGGAATTCAGCAGGAATGATGCTGAGCAGAGTAGTTCTGAAGTCTTGTGGGAGCAGGGAAAGAGAGGAGCAGGTTAGAGGTTTCCTTTGCAGGCCTGGGCATGATGAGTGTTTCACTGATCTGTCCTCAGGTGGGTCTATTGGCACCGTTATTTCTTCTCTGACTTTCCCATTTCATGATGCGTTGGGCGCAGATAACTGAGGACATTGCTGCAGCACAGGTTACATCAGGGCTGGATTTGCTGCCTGCCTTACATTGACGTGGAATGTTTTGTCACTTTATGATTCCTCTTTTATTTTTGGTTTTTGGTTGGTTGGTTGTTTTTTTGTGAGTTGGTTACTCTTTAGCTTATTCACACCTCTGCCAACCCTCTTGTTTCTTCAGCTCTGCCCTAGACAGATGTATTTTTTGTGGGAGTGCTACCTTTGGACAAAATGATTTACAGCAATCACTGCATGGGGCAGAAATGTGAAGCTGGTTAATGCTGTGGAGTTTGACCAAAAGGATTCAGGACAGCAGGTGACTTGTTATTGTTGCAGGTTCTTTAGGCCAAACCCAATTTGGGGAGCGTGTTCTTCATTAGGAAAAATGACAGCTGCAGAAGTTGCCTGTTACACTTCTTTCATTCCACCAGACTGATGCTGCAGTGTTTGAAGAGTTGTGCATTAGCACTGAGCTCGGTTTTCTAAGACATAAGTGTACAAACGGAGATATTCAGGGTGGAAAAAAATGTTAAATAAAAGCTAATTATTTGAACTGGCTGTTTTAACTGAGAGGCATATTTTGAAATTAGCTATTCTCTTTGTTTACATGGGGGATGTGGGCTGAGTTTTGCTGCTCTTTGAGTAATTCCTGAAAACATCTGCAGCATGAGCAGCATCAGATCCTGCCACACTTTTCCAGTGACCCTAACCCAGATAACAGCTGAGAACACAGAGTACATACACTATGCTGTCAGGTAAAGCTGTGAGTGCAGGAGAATACTACAGCCAGTGGGAGCCATGGATTCAGTGATGCTGGTGGCTGCCACAGTGGTGCAAAGCCTGGCTGCCAGAGCAGGACTTTATGTTTGAGTGATGGTTCACCCAAAAATACACTTCTCAGGGGACTCATGGGCAGACTCAGAATGCACCAGCTTTGGGACTCATTATCCGGAGCTCTACTGCATGGATGGGCAGCTATTCATCTATTGGTCTTCCAGCACATCACTGTTACAGTGGGATAATAGTATTCCTGACTGCCTGGGAATGTGGTGAGGGTAAATACTGCATCAGTCTGCCAGATGCTATAGACTGTAGCTATGCTAGAGGGCTCTAAATGGGTAGGTTATGTTCGCTTCATGCCTGAAATGGTGTTTTGGACCTGATGGGGAGATCTGTGTCTCTCATTAGACAAGTTAAAGAATTCGAGCCTGTTCAGTGAATGTAAAGAAACGTTCAGGACATTCATCTTGTGATAATATTTGGAAATGGAAGATTAATATTTTCAAAGTCATGTCATGTTTCACAACTTTTCTTAGAAGTGAAACCCCGTTGTTTCTAAACCAATTTGGCAAATAGGGGTACTTGAACTTGGCAATTTTTTGTAGTGGTTAGCTGACAGTACCTGTGAGAAGGGTGAGGAGTTATATTCCTGTGCTAAATAATGAAGTGGGCACAGCAGTAACAGGCCACCACTTCTTTAAGCAGATTTGAGTAATTTAGACATAACCTTACAGTTCAGTCTGTATGGGCAATTTGCTTGTGCTGGATAACTTGTTTTCATGGGCATTGATGCAGGTGTTTGGCTGCTGAGTAGAACGGGACTTGAACTTAGTGTCTATCTGGAATTTATGACTTTGCAAGTGCCCTGTTTTATTGCCAGTTTCCCTTGGGAGTGGTGTGTCAGTAGGACCCTTACAAAGGGTTACATTCAGCTGTTTGTTTTACAAGTACTCCTGTAAGCAGGAACTGGGGAAAACTGGCTTTGAGCTGTTGAAATGCTAAACTGAGGATTTTTTTTGGATGTTTTTTTTTTAATACAATGATTATATCTTTCTATAGATTTCCACATGCTTGCAGTCATTTTTCAAAGGCTGATATTTTAATATGAGTAGGAGAGAGTGTGCACCATACCTGCATATTTGTTCTGTAAGCATTTTGGATAATGGAATAAGGAGTACAATTAAAGTTTGCAAAATTGGTAATTGCAAGCACTCTCAAAGAGGACAGGCATAGAATTTCAGATGATCATGATAAATGTGAGTGACAGTGTGAAATCGATAAGATAAAAGTCAAGAAAAACAAATGCTGAGTATTGTAGTTAGGAAGGAAAGTCATTTGACACCAGGACAAAATGGGGAATAACTGGCTAAGCAGCTCCTTGCAGGAAAGGGGTTTGTGGATTTTGTAGATAGCTGCTGACAAGTTAAATATAGATCCAAAATGCGTGCAACTGCAGAAATGGTGGTGCTCATTCCAGGGTATATTGATGGTGGTATTTAAGTTTTGGGAAGTAATTATTCAGTTCTATCTGGTACCGGAGAAGTCTGAAATTGAATGCTGGGCTTAATGCTTGGAGGGAAATTAGAGAAACTGGAAGGAGTCCAGATGAACTCAGAAGGGTTGAGAAACATGAAAGAAATTTGAAAAACTCTATTTGTTTAATTGGAAAAAAGAGAAAACTGAAGAGAAAAAAATTTAAGTGTCTTAGTTATGCAAAGACTATTTTTGGTAATAAAGGTTTTTACTGGAAAATCTTAATTTGCAACAATAATATGTTGATTAGAAGAAACTTTATACATGGCTTTAGGAAAGAATATGGAGTACTTTTTGTGAAGAGAATGATTCAGAACAGAGAAGACAAACATCTGTCAGTGGTAGATGGGAAACTGTGCTGTTAGGGACTGGAAATTCCCCTGGGCTATCTTCAGCAGAGTCTCTCTGTGGATTTCATTGCTATGGAAAGTACAGGCTATGTGCTATGCCCAAAAAGGATTTTTTTAATGCAGTTCAGAGGAATTTTGTGGTGGCATAGAAGAGAGATGCAGAAACAAGAGCTTTGTAGGTGCTATCGGTAAGATCCCAAGGAGTCAGGGGCAGGGTGTGGATGTCACAATGACTGGGGCTGCTTCTCACAATGACAGAAGTCCTACTCTTGCTGTCCTTTGGATTAAGTGCCAAGGAGGCATTCCTATACACCTGCAGATGAATGGCTTACAAATGAAACAGGAGTTTATAAATACCTGTTTTTGGAAGAATTCTGGCTCTTTAAATGAAGGGAGTTTAAATGATCCTACAGTGCTCTGTGCCATCCTCTAACATCAGGTAACCGCCTGTCCCTACCCAGAATTACCTACCAGCATATTTGTGATCATTATTTTAGAACCATCCCTGCTTTTAACTAAAAAGAGGATGTTTCACTGGATTATTTGTTGAGTTGGGGGACATGCAAGTAAGAGAGTGAGTCAGAGAGGGCTTCAAGGGTAACTCCTATGATTACTTTCCTGGAAAAGTAATTTTACTGGTTGGCTAGCAGAGAAAGAGCTAAACCAAAAATGTTTTCCCGATGGGTTCCATGAAACAAAATCAGGGATTGAGAGTTGTCATCTGCCCGGCCAGTTTTAGGAGAACTGTAGCTCTTGTGTAGCAGGCAAAGAGTTTTTGTTGTGCGTCACTATCTAGCAAAATCTTTAAGTGAAAACAAGCTCAAACACAGGCTGGATGGGGAATGGATTGAGAGCAGTCCTGAGTGAAAGGACTTGGGGGTGTGGATTGGTGAGAAGCTCGACGTGACCGGGCAATGGGTGCTTGCAGCCCAGAAAGCCAATCTTGTCCTGGGCCACATCAAAAGCAGTGTGACCAGCAGTCAAGGGAGCGGATTCTGCCCCTCCACTTGGCTCTCATGAGACCCCACTTGGGGGCCCCAGCACAGGAAGGACATGGACTTGTTGGACTGAGCCCAGAGGAGGCCATGAAGATGCACAGAGGGCTGAAGCCCCTCTGCTATGAAGACAGGCTGAGAGAGTTGGGGTTGTTCAGCCTGGAGAAGAGAAGGCTCTGGGGAGACCTTATAGCACTTTCCAGTAGCTAAAGGGGCTCTGAGAGAGCTGGAGGGGGACTTTTTGCAAGAACATGGAGTGACCGGACAAGGAGGAAAGGATTTAAAGTGAAAGATGTTCTATTTAGATTAGATATTAGGAAGAAATTCTTTACTGAGAAGGTGGTGAGGCCCTGGCACAGGTTGCCCAGAGAAGTTGTGGCTGCTCCATCCCTGGACGTCTTGAAGGCCATGTTGGATAGGGCTTGGAGCAACCTGGTCTAGTGGCAGGTGTCCCTGCACATGGCAGGAGGGGTTGGATTAGATGGTCTTTAAGGTCCCTTCCAACCCAAACCATTCTGTTTCTGTGATACATAAATGAGGGTGCTGCTGGTAGCTTGATATTCTTGGATTTCTAAGCCTGGTGATATTTAGCAAGGTTATAACGCAAAACAAGAACAACTCTTAGAGCTTTCTGCTGAGAAGAGAGGTTGTTAGAGCTTAAGGATGATTTAACAGAGCAAACTGACATTTTAAGAAGCACACTGCTATGTCATACATTTTGATCACTTTGATGGAGTTCTTCTGGATTATCTGTTGCTGTGACAATCCAGAACTCAAGTATAAAGCATGAAAAGGGCTAAAGCCATTAGAATACAGCTAGCTAACAATTTTTTTTTCCTGAAGGAATAAAACAGCCTAACCAACAACTTATTCCCTTGATGATCATGACTGTACATCAGACTGCTTGAGTTTCCACAATAAAGTAAGAGGAAATACGAGAATGCTGTACTATGGTATTGCTAGAGTTGGATCAATGAGCAATTAAAATAAATTTATCCAATTAACTTGGCCCTTTCTTCTATTCTCAAGCTGTTTTCAGATCAGCCTTATCTCCTGTGTATTTGTCTTTGCCGTTGAGTATAAAACACATTTCTGTATCTGGATCCTCTGCAAATTATAATTGCAGTGTTTTTCCTGTTCAGTGGTTGATTAATAAATTCTAAAAAGAATGCTGCAAAAACAACACAGTCTTTTATGGTTTGATTATTTAGATATTAACTAAGTATTTTGAAATTCACAGATCTTCAAATTTCTGGAACATGCTCTTAGTTATTTTCAAATACGTCTTTGTAGCCTCCAGTAATTTCATAAGCCAGAGCTGTCCATCCATTTAGTACTCCTAAATGAATTTTTTTCTTTTATGAATTTTTCCATTAGCTTTTGAATCCATGTCACTTTTTAGGTCATTATATGCACTGTTGCATAATTATCACATTGGAAGATAGAATAAACAAACATTCCCTGCTCACCTTTTGCATTCCACACCTCCTTGTTTAGACCCTTGTCCTTTATGGTTTTTTCTGGTCTGTTCCCTGTTTCTTGACTAATGATTTGCAGCATTTGACTGGCATTCTTGACTGATCCTGATCACGAGCCGACATTTTCATAGATCTGTTTGTTTTAACCCAAGCTCTCTGCCCCCTGAATGCTGATTGCTCGAAACCCACCATTCCCTATGTAAACTTTAGGGTCATTTCTTCTTTGTGCATCACTTTACCTGTGTTTACACTGGGCTCTTGTGGGACATTCCATCGTTCCCTCATCCACGAGGCTTTAGTCTCAAGACACTTGACAGCCACTTGAGCAAATCCCAGTGTCGCTCCTTTCCTGTCCCACATACTGTCTGTGACATGTGGTCTTCTGTCCTTACTTGTTGTTAGAGCTGGCTACTGCCATTAATTTTAGCTCCACTGAAGTTCGTGGATACATTCAGTGGGATAGATGGGTGTCCCTCACCTGCTATGGGAAATTCCCTTTCCAGGTGGTCTCTAACCTGTTTGTTTGATTTAGTAGTTGATAGTATTCATTTTCTATCTGCAAGTATGACCAGAGATGCAGTCCTTTAGTTCAAGAAGATAATAATTTTGCTACAAGTTAAATAATAAATCATAAAATAAACTGGCATTTTGGGGTTCTTTTTATGATTCCTGCAGTTTTGCCACTAGACCTTGGGAAATTATGCCGTCTGAAAAATTTAGTCACTGTATGGAGATACTTTGTCAGTGGTTTAAAAATTGGATATGTGAGATTTATGGCTCTGAAAAACTAATGATCTCTTTTCTCAGTGCTTTGTCAAATCCTGCTGGGCTTATGCTGCCCATAAGCCAGTCTAAGCCTTGGTGTCTATAAGGGAATGTTTTCTGGTGATTAAGAAGGTGTTGTTTTCATCATATATTTATTACACTGAACCTTGTCAGAACAATTCTGATCTAGCACATTTATTAGATTGTATCTCTTCATGCTACTGATGCCACTGTGATAGTTTCCTGTGCCTGGTTGCAATAAAATTGAAAAAAACCCCAAGCCAAGGAGCAATGTATATATTTGCATAGATTGCTGGAAAAGGTGTTAGATAAAATATTGCTGTGTTTTTATGTTCTGAGAATGTCTTGAATTGCAGCCTTAAGCCAGATGATAAATTCCCTTAGTCAGGTATGCTGAATAAGTTCTTACCTTGATAAGTCAAAATAAAGATGTGTGAGTGGTTGTTTGGAGAATTCACAAGGTGAAAGAAATATGAAAGTTAGTGGCTTTAGGAAATGCAGGTGGGAGAGTGCATATGCTTTCAAAGCCTGGGACTGCTCTCATTTGTTTAGGTTGCATCTGTGATGTGATGAGAATGCAGATTCATTCCATGGCAAGAAGAAACCAAAAAATCTCCCTTTCTTTTAACAGTAAGCCAGTAACTTCAGAGAATTTCTTTGTCCCCTTTTCTGTGTTTGATGGAAATTTCATCAACACTATCGCTCACTTCATCTTGCAGTTAATAAATAATGTATCCCTGTGGAACCATAGAATCTTTTAAGCTGGAAAAGGTCTCCATGATCACCAAATCCAACCCAGCATTGCCAAGTCCACCACTAAACCACGTGGAGCACCCCATCTACAGACCTCCAGGACTTGTGACCAGCACTTCCCTGGGAGCCTGTTCCAGTGCTTGACAATCCTTTTGGTAAAGAAATTTCTTCTAATATCCAACCTAAACCTCCCCTGGCACAGTTTGAGGCCATTTCCCCTTGCCCTGTTTCTTTTTATGTGGGAGAAGAGACTGACCCTGACCTTGCCACGACCTCCTTTTTTCAGGTGGTTGTAGAGAGTGATAAGGACCCCCTTAGCCTCCTTTTCTCCAGGTTAAACACCCCCAGATCCCTCAGCCACTCCTCACAGGTATGCCTTGCTATGACTTAGAAGTACTTGAAGGGAGGTTTTTCAGAAGTACAGCAGGCAGGTGTGCCTGATGCTTTTTGAAAGCCAGCAGAAACAGTCATCTTTTTTGTCCCAAGTAATCAAAAAAACTCTTGGTGCTGTGCCTGTTTCTGTTGCACCCTTCTGCTTTGGGAGTAGCACAGCATCACTTTACAACATGTGAAAACAAATTCATTTTAGCTTCAAATGAAAGGCTCATTTCTTCATTTGAGCTTTAGTGCCCCACATTGTGCTTTATCTGCCAGGACATTGATATGTAAGCATGTGAGCCTGCTTCTTTCTAAGTTTGTAGGATAGAATTTCAGTTGGTATAAACCACAATTAAATAAAGCTATGGAAAGGGAAGAGAGAATGTTATTAGTGGCCAGGGGATGTTTATTCTATTTTATTTTGTTTTATTTTAGTGGTTTTTGCTGTAGGAGTTGGAGCTGCTAAAATTACTGGTAATTTTCTCTCCAAATAAAGTGCTTTACAATTTATGTTTTAAATACTTTCCAAAGAATCTTTTCTCACATACATTCTACTGCATCTATAAATGTCAGTGAAATCAGCATCTAGCTAATATCTGCATTTTTGTATCACATCCTGATCAGGCTTTTTGCTAGGCAGATTTTCTTGCCATTTTTCAGTGCATCTCAAAAACTATTGCACAATTTTTTTGTCCTTCTCTGTCTCCAGCTACTTTCAGACTGCAGGTTTATTTAATAATTAAACAGTGTAGCAGCATCCACTTGTTAATAAGGGTATGAGAAACCTGGCAGTGATTTCCTGAGTCCTTATTAATAAAGAAGAACAGAGAAACATGGAGTGCATGAAAAGCATCTTAGAGAACATAAGGGCTATGAGGACTTTACAACAAAAGTCTCCTGGAAGAACCCTCCAGAATAAGATACAGCTTAAAATTCAGCAAGAGCTTTTTGCCAGTGCAGCCAGCTGACCTTCTTCTATCAGAGGACAGAGAAAGTCCTTAAGAAGGCACATGGACCTGCATCAGCAAGAGGGGTGATAAACTCAGCGTGGGGGGGAAAGGTGTTGACTCCCTCACCCCCCCTGGTTGTGCAAACAACCCTTTCCAGAGCATGCCTTTGCCTTAGCGAGGGATTGTGGGGTGCCCTCTGCTGCACAAGGCACAGCTGTGACTGTGTAGTTTGTTTAAAGCTTTCTTCCACTCACGTGAATGCTGGTGGGAACGTTGGAAACTCAGGGCAGGCTTCTGCACGGTGGAGAATTTGTCTCAGTGAGGGCAGGTACATACGTTGCAATCAAATTCAGACACCTAATGCCAGTTCTCCCAGCTACTTCGTGCTGTCCCTGCTGTGATCCCTCTTCCCTTTCAAGTGTCTGTGTAATCGTAAGAACTGGTCCTTACTGCTATTTCTCAAGCCAAAAGTTTCCTTTGAAAAGACTTTTCCGTAAAGAATTGTGACAACTAGTGCCATCTTGAAGGCTTTCTCCTGCAATCAGCTCCTCGCCCATGACCTTTCCTGCTTGTTCTATGGAAAGTTTTATGTCCTCCATCAGCCTTGCACAGACTCTGTGACATGTGGCCCAGCTGTATCCCACATCCACTGAGTGCCGGGCTTCAGCTGGGTATCGGCTGCCTGGAATCACTAGCACTGGAATCAGGGAAAACAGCAGCAATTATTTGAGAGGCGTTTCAGGAGACAGCTCAGGGCAGCTTGAGGAGATGTGATTCATGAGATCAAGCCTCATATGGGAATGAAGTAAACAGGGGCTTTAGGGACACAGCAAATACTGTCCTGATGTATGTACTCATGGTATGTTACTCAGCTATTAGATGCTTGTGTAGCATTTCACATAATGACTGTTCCTTTTTAAACAGCACAGACCAAGCAAGACCTTGAGCTGAGTACGTGTCAGTGTTTCTGTAGGATTCACTCCTGCTGCTTGCTGAAGAGGCTCTGTGTTTGAGTACGGGTTGAGGCTGTACCCATCAGGACAGATTTTGTGTCTGGTTTTGAAAGTACAGCTACATCCATTCATTCAGACTTGCAAAACTGTAATGGAAATTTATCAGCTCGGCCACAAAGACTAATCTTCCAGCTTTAGCAGAATGGAAATACTAATGGCAATTTACTCGTCCATCAAAAATAATTACTCATCCCAGCTGAGCAGGCAAGTAAAATTTGCAAAGCTCAATTAACTACCTGCACTGAGGAGAGTTTACATGATATTCTTGTTGCAAAGCACTTTGATTCTTACTGGAGCTGTATAAATTAACCACTTCAGTGCTTTCCAAGAAACCCCATGGGTCAGAATTCAGATTCCTTGACACCTTTTGGACTGTTAAGAATGGCTTACACTGAGGAGCAGGTAATAGGAAATGTTTACATCAGGTAATAGGAAATGTGTACAGTAGCAAAGTAATTGCTACCAGATGCACTCGTGGCAAACACATAATGCTGAATGATACATAGTAATAAATGAAGTGACACAGCGTAAAAGGAGCAGCACTTTCTCAAATCTTTGTTTGATATTTTAGTGATCACTTAGCCAGTGTGGAGCCACACATGGAACCGAGACCCACTGAAGCAAAGCACAGCAGTGAGGACTGGTGCGGAGCCAGTCCAGATGTGCCTGTGAAGAGGTTAATTCCATGGAGAAACTATTCTTACATCTTGCTCTTCTGTGTCCAGAGTGCATGTCGTGGTACTCCCTGCTGCCCACCACAGGCCAGCCTTGGGGGAGATGGTGACATTCCCTCTGCTTTTGTTATCCCTTGCAGAGAGCTGATGAGGAGACACAATGCTGTCCTGAGTGCTGTGCTGAGGAGATGCAGATGGATTTTAGAATTTTAACAGTGTGATCTTCTCATCATCAGAGTTGTGATGAGGGAAGTTGCTGGATTGCAGAAGGGCAAAGTTTCTGATGAATAAACCACAAATTTACCCATGTGCCATGGGCCTTCATTATGGTTTCTGTGAGCCAGCTAGGGATGCTCCTGGGAAATGGGGGACCAGTGGTCATCACCTGTGGGGACACTGCATCAGATGCATTTGTGCCTGCCTTTGTGAGGGAGAAAGGTTGCTTGAGCTGTTTTCTAGACCTTTGCGAATAACTCAGCAGCTTAAAATTTTGTTTCAAGTTGCTGCTTCCCACTGCTGCAAAGGTAAATGTTCTCCAGATAGGTAGCTCAGGGTCTAATTTCTGACAAAGAGGAGATTAGTTCAGGATTTATGTAATGAAGTGCTGGATGCAGGGTAAATTGAATAGCTCCATTTGTTCAGACATAAAGCACAAACCACCTGCAGTCTGACTGACTGTCCTTTAAATGTCATGGGGACATGGGTCATCGTGGAAATATTGCAGGTTTGAGTCACACACTTAAATAGAAACATGAAAATCAGGAAGCAAAGGGGGGCTGTCAACTCATCAAGCTCATCACCTCGCTTGTACTGAACATGCCCTAAGACCCAGAGCAGTGTCTGTTGGCTGGGCTGACACTTCACCATCAAATCAGCTCAGTGCAAGTCTCGAAAGGTACCAACTAAATATAAATGTGAAAGGCTCTGATGACAGAAATGCATTCAAAAATCCGTTTTTTTTTTAAACTATGCCTGGGTAGGGATTCAGAGAGAATATTTCTGAATAGTCTAAGAAAATAAAATGACTATTACTGAAAAAGGCCATGACAGGAAGACTTTAGTGTGTTCTGACATTTTTTATAGTCAATACTGAGACAGTATAAAAAAATAAAAAGGCAAATTAATAAAACATTTGCTTCTTGAAACCAAAAAAAACTTCCATCTATATTAAAACCCATAGTCCACCCACCAGTTAATTAAGCCTACAGCAACAATAATGACCATTCAGCATTAAGCACTCTGATTTAGGTAACAAATTTGCTCAGCCAGCCACAGGCATTAAATAACCATACATACATAACTTCCACTAGTCAATAAATCAAAGCTGCACAAAATCATTGCTCACTTTTCTGCATGTCTTTTCTTCTCAGATTTCTGCTTTCTTTCCAATAATTGTGAACATTAAAGGCTTTTCCAGAGTGTGTGTTGAAAGGGCATCATTGAGATGAGCAAGGAGAGGGAACAAGTGCCAAGACTCAAAAGAATGGTCTGCTCAGGTCCAGCAAGAAGGGACTTACAGCTCTCATGCCTCTCTTTCTTGCAAATGGATAGAGATGCTCCTGCAGGCCAGGCAACTGCTAATTGTAAGTAAATTAGTCCTTGTGCTCCATTTCAGTGTTTATACAGTGTTGATCGGTGAATTTAATTTCTCAGTTGCTTTTTTTTCACCCTTCGAAGAGTAACTATCAGTTCCTTCCATCTTGGAGCAAATAAATACATTGCAAATGGTGAGGCAGTCAAATACTGGAGAAATGAAGCCAAACAATACCCCAAAATTATAGGAATACTAGATCATAACATGTGTGTTACAATCAACCCAAAGGCCTCACAGGGACCCTCAGCTCATCAGTCATCTCCTCCATGAAACGCTTGGTGCTCATTGCATCACCCATGAGCAGGTACAAGGTGAGGCCTCCTGGAGAGTGCATCACATCGAGCTCACCTTACAGGTGCTTGGTCTTCTGCCTTAAACCCTGGGAGCTGTCTCGTGTCATATCATGTCAGCCTCTCCTCTTTGAGCATGGCTGGGTCATCCCTTCAGACTGGGCAGTGAAGTTTTACCATGGAAAAGTAGCTACTGGGAGGCAAGTTGTGACCTGGAGAATTGTCCTTGACACCAGGTTTTTCATTTTTCCTAAATCAGACATTTATTCCTAAGACTTCCCTTGAGCAGATGTCACTGGATGTTGTCTGTCAATATGTGAAGTGCAGGCAACGTGTTAGAATTTTCTTGTAAAAAAAAGTTTAAAAATTTCCAGATAGTTCTGCTGAAACTCCAAAATAAACTTCTACCACTTCTGCTGCTTCCTATGTCACTCTAAGAAGTAAAGAAATACAAGGAGCTCAGTTTTAAAGGTTACATCTAAAGAATTAAAGCAATAAAAAAATATAGACAGGGTAGAGATGCAAGTAGCGACGAAGTCAGTGGGTAAGACGAAGGATAAAGGAGCTGTAAAACATAGATAGCAAATTATCTATCTTTAGCATGCAGAAAAATAACATGAAGTGTAGAAATATTTAGAGATAAACTCTTTATGAATATTGATCCATATTATTCATGCTTTCTAAAAATGTGCTGGGAAAAAGAAGAGTCCTGTCTTTGTGAAACCCACTGTTCAGAAGGGGAAATGCAGGATGGAGGAAAAGCACCTGTTGTATACACAGTTGGGTTTCCTGTATTCTATTATGGAATCTAGTCTCAAATGATTTCTAGCCCTTATTTTGTAGCCATAGTGTCTTTTGGATTAGGGAAACAAGACATCTCATCAAGAAGAATCCAAATGCAAAATCAGGTACCTGTAGAAACAATGACTCCAGAAAGCCAGAATTTATGATTCCAATAAGCTCTGTATAGCAGTTCTTGCAAATTAGGCAAAATGCAGCCATCCAAGACTGCCCGTTCATCAGGTCAATTGGAAAGTGCATCACTTGCCCAAGCCCCATCCAGCACCAGCTGGATTTGAGTCTCTGCCAAATCTCTTCAGACAGTCGTGGTATGTGAGCAAAACCTCAGCTGATCGGGTTTGCAGCACAAACCCAAAATGAGTTTGTCACTCTTTTAAATTCCCACATACACTGGTGGAAAATTGCTGGAAAATGAAATAAAGAAACGACAGAAGCAGTTTAGTTTCCTGTCAGCTACGAGGTGCACACAGCCTTGCACGAATACGATACACAAGCAAGCTCATGTCAGCGTGTCCTGGTTTCAGCTGTGATGGAGTTCATTTTTTCTCAGTAGCTGGTGCAGGGCTGTGTTTTGGATTCAGTATAATGTTGATAACACACTGATGTTTTGGGTTGCCAAGTAGTGCTTACCCTAAGCCAAGGAATTTTCAGTGTCTCATGCTCTGCCATGGAGGAAGCGTAAAAAAAGCTGGGAGGGAGCATGGCCAGAACAGTTGTGACCCCAACTGTCCAGAGGGATGTTCCATACCAGAGAAGCCCATGCCCAGTGCATAAACTGGGTGAGTTACTCAGGAGAGGGGCCAGTCATGATTCAGGGACAGGTTTGGCATCGGTCAGCAGGTGGTGAGCAGTTGTATTATGCATCATTTGTTTCTTTTACGTTTTACTTCTCTTCCTTCTTCTTCTTCATATTATTATTATTATTACTACTACTACTACTACTACTATTATGTTAATATTATATTTTACTTTATTTCAGTTATTACACTGTTCTTATTTCAACCCATGGGTTTTACTTTTTTTTTCTGATTCTCCTCCTCATCCCACCAGGTTGGGGTTAAACACAACATGGCATATATAGGGAAAGATAAGCACATGGCAGCACAGACCCTGGGGGAAGAGGTGTCACGTGGCAGAGCCCTACAGAGAGGAGCCTGCCGGAAGCTGCCAGATGGGTGAGCAGTGCATGATCACCCCACAGAAGGACATTTAGAAGGTGCATTGCTGACGTAGGAACATGGGATAGGTCATGTAGTGAGCATTACCATGTAAGGAAATACTGTGTCTTGAAGAAGTGTGTAAAACCAGCTTGTTTCCTTTGAATAAACGATTCTGATTGATTCAGATTCAGGAACCAGATCCAGACTCAGATTCAGTCTGAATTTCAATCACCGACAGGCATAATCTGGCATCAAAGAGAAGGTGCTCAGATAGGAACGGCCCATGGCTGGTTCTGTTCCTGGGTCTCAGTGGTCTCACCACAGCAGAGGGTTTCTCTGCTGATTTCCCCCGCCCTTGGCTTCTCAGGTAGGTTGAGCTCAAGCTGCTCATCCTACAGCTGCTGATCCCCACATGAGAACAGTGGGAATCTGCCAGGCTCCTGGCAAGGCACACGGATGCTTGCCATTGCCATGCTGCAGCTCCAAGCTTCTCGTGCCACACTGTAGCTGCTATGTCTAATGCTGTCTAAATGTGGGCCCAGCACATTGTGGCACTGGCTTCTTCTGGACCTCAGGGCATGGTCCAAGTTCTGTTTATGCACTACAGATTAAAAATAAAAAAAATATAAAGACATCAGCAAGATCTTTTTTTCTGCTTATTATAGGGTTAGGTCCTGCTCACTTTCAAAGTGGGTCCAAGAACACACAAGTGCGTCCTTGGTACAGGATACACAAATGTATTCTGTGTTATCACACAAGTGTGACCCTCACAAGTGGGTCCTTGAAACATACTTTGTATATTTATATGTATAAGACTGTGCAAATAGTGAGTTATTTGGAACAGCTTCTCTGGAACAGCCCTTTCTGGAGTAACTTCTGTTTTAAGCAAGCCCTTGTTACTTGATAGTTTTCATTCTGCCATGCTCATACCTACCTTTTCTTTAGCCTCTTTGCAGAATGGAGAGGGTGCAAAAGATGCCAAATCCAATGGATTAGCATTGCAAATACTCAGATTTAGTACTATGCTGGGCTCCAGCTATTTCTCAGATCTCTGCCCAGGTTTTAGGCACTGGAGGGAAACAGGGGAGTAGAAGGTGTACGGTACGTGTTTTCACATCAGAGCATTACTCCTGAGAAGTGCTCAGCATTTTATTATTTATTTCCAGGGGATACATTGAGAGGCAAAGATGCAAAGTTTCTGAAATGATGGGGGCCTAGTTTGTGACACAAACTGGAACAGGGTGTGGGATCACAGCTCTCACATGACACTGAGTGCCTTACATAAGGAAACCCGGGTGATTACAAACAGGTGTCACATCACCTTTTCTATTAAAGTGATCAAATGGGTTGAAATCCCCTGTGATGAAGTTATTGAGGTTTGTGCTCGGGGCTACGTAGCCCAATTGCCTGCAGTCTCAGGGGAGGGGGAGTTTTGCACAGGAAATGAACTCTGGCCATCTGAATTTTCTTTAATAATTGCCTCAAAGTCTATTATGTGT
Source organism: Gymnorhina tibicen (assembly GCA_013399875.1). Lineage (NCBI taxonomy): Eukaryota > Metazoa > Chordata > Aves > Passeriformes > Artamidae > Gymnorhina > Gymnorhina tibicen. The sequence goes on from VXAZ01007730.1 coordinate 51,566, forward strand.
GCACCACATCAAATAATTACAGGTCTCCTCTTATTTTTTTTTTTTAACTTGTTACCTAGGACTATCTGCTTGCAAAATCAAGCTTAGTTATTTAGTCCTTGAACTGTTTCTTCCTCTACCTCTACTGCATTTAGGGATTTATCACTGGTCAGAGTAAAACTGCATGAAGCAGTAGTCTTAAAAGTAGAGTGATACATGAATTGGATGAATAGCATGAAGTCAGGCTGTTCCCTGCAGTGTGGATTAGTGGAATAAACCAATTTTTGGTGTTCACAGGTTTTAAAAAATGTTCCTTTCAGCCATTTTCAGGATCATCTTTCATTTCGCATAGGGCGGGGATGTTTATCGGAAACAAAGCATTTTATTTCCCAGTGATGAATTGTCAGTCAGTGAGTTATTCCTGTGAACCCAGTGGGTTTTTTGTAATCTCCTGGAACCCTCTTTTACTTCTTCATGCTGCTCTCCACACTTCTCAGTGATTAGACTTCCATCTCCCTTGCCTGTGAATGAAGGTCCAAGTTATCTGGTTAATTTTCCTTATTTTTTCAAAACCGATGGAACCCAGGAGCAGTTTTAAAGGCAGGAGATGCCCTTCCCCCAGCAATATGCCAGTGCTCTTGTCTGACCACCCCGGGTTGTTTGAGAGCCCAGTTTAAAAGCAAATACCTCCCCTTGAAAGCAATCCCAGGCAACAGCTCCCATTAAGCGGCGGGTGGTAAATGAGGCTCTGATTCACAGCACTGCCGGGTGCTGCTGCTCTGCTGCCAAAGGGTGGGAAATAACAGACAAGCACAGGATTTTCCCTTGCAATCAAACCCTTTCCGCCTAGCTCTAATGGATATGTGCAGGTGCAGTGGAGCACGTGGATGCTTGGAGAGAGCTTTGGATTTCCGTTCCTGTTTCCAGGCTGGGGTTCTTGGTTGCAGCGTGTGGGTGTGTTACAGTAAAATCCATCACCGCGTTAAGCAGTCGGAGTGATTGCTTTGCATGTGAAGTAGCAGCGCTCACCTTTTGGCGTCAGGTAACATCCCAGCTACCCGTGAATGCCCAATCCCAGTTCCCCTGTAATTAAGCCGTTCCGTTTCAGCCATAAATATGGTCTGATTACGGTATTTTGTAGCACTGCAGCCATCGGACTGCAGTCCTTCTGCAGCTGTGCTGCAGGGAGCCATGGAAATGCAGCTGCCACGAGAGTGTCTGGGAGAGCAGGGCCCAAATTACTCGGGCTGCATAGCAATCAGCCTAAATTGTTGTCGGTTTGATGGGAAGGACAAATAGGTTGACAATAACACACGGCTGTATTGACAGACAGCTGTTCCCCACAGCTGTAAAAGCTGAATAGCAAAAGGTAGCGCAGGACTCCAGTGCAGAGCCTAACAGTTAGATTGCCAGTTTCTGTTTTATTTCGCCACCAAATGCTATTATACTTGACGTTTACACGTGTTCACCACTATAATTTTGAATTGTATTATCGAAATAAAGAATGGTATGTGAAAGCCACAAATGATAGCTCATTTAGTGCTTTCCTTGTGGCTTTGGCTCATCATGTTTTTTGACTTACAAAAGACTTGGCAATGACACAACTGGGCACAGTGAGGGGAAAAAAAAACCAAACCACAACACACTTTTGGATCAGATTTTTAAATTAGTTGAATTTTCTTCGCAGTGGAATTGTGTGGTCTGGTAGGGCAGGTTCCCAGGTGGGATGTTTCTGTGATCACAAAAATTTGTGCATCCGAGCAGATTGCTTGGAACATGCTGTTGGGGGGAACTCTGTGACATGATGGTTCTTTGGTATTTTCTAGTGTGGGCAAAAATTTACGCAAGGTTCAGCTCTCAGAGATCAGGCTGTTTCAAATAGTAACATGAAGAATTTGGAAAGAGAGGAAGTTGAGCTGAGGCACAGAATAACTTGCAGCAAGCAAATCACCTAAAAGACAACAGAAATCCCCACTATAAATACATTAGGAACATGTGAAAAAGTGAAACCAATTACACAATGTGGAAAGAAGAAACAAGATGGCTGAGAAAAGGCTGAAATTTTATTCTTTGTTTCAGCCTTCTGAAAGAAGTTTGCGACCCTTTAATTAAAGTGATTAAATTTAACAAGGAGACAGATGACCTGGAGAAAAGAGGGGAGGAGAAAACACGATAAAATATGTAGATAAGTCAAACATATTTAGTTTAGGAGTGTCTGACTAAAATCACCTGTGAGAGTGAACCACACTTGGGGAACGAACCACGAGGAAGGAAGAAGCTTGAGAGAATGGTCAAGCAGTCAAGCTGACTCCAATAGCCCAAAGGAGAATGGATCTATTCATTAATAACCCTGTGGAGCATAATAAGGAGGTAAAAATAGACCCTGTGTATTTGTCAGGTATAAATGGTGTCATCCCTGTAAAAGGATAGGCTCTGCCAAGTGGATAAAAAGTGGTAGGTATGACATATCTTGAATTCAGGAAGGCTTTCAACGCCGTTCCAAATGGCACTCCCTAAAAGGTGCAGAGGAAAATGCATTAGGGTACAATCATCTCAAAATGGGTGTAGAGATGCCTGAAAAGCAGTAGAGTAACCTATTCATGGTTTGCTGTAGAGCTAGGAGAGCTTTCTCTGAAGCGTACCCAGGCATCAAACCTTGGGCCTCGTTGTCAGTATCATCACCGATACAGTTGATGGAGGAAAATCTGCCCTTCTGACATTCCCTGCTGGTGCCAGCCTGAGATGGGTTACGGACACTGCAGAGTACAGGATAGAATACAGAGTGGCACGGGCCTGCTTGGCAAATAGCCTAAAATCATTAAAATACAGTTAAATAAACAAAAATGCTATCTACGGGGCTGAAGGGAGTCAAATGCAGAGATACAAAATGGGGAATATTTCACTGGGCAACACGGAAAGAACTGGCGTTAGATCATAAATTAGATAGACATTGTTAATGCTGTTGTAAAGATGTAAGGAATTTCTTGAGGGAAGTTTTAGTAAGAATAGCATTAATAGAATGTGGGAAATAGTTATTCTGTTGTAAATACAGTTTTTTGTGATTTGAGTCCCAGTTTCAGAACTGTAAGTACAAATCAAAGAGAATCCAGAGGAAAGCAAGAGTGACAACATTTAAAAACTAAACAGAACTAAACTACGCTTGTTGGAAGGCTGAATTTGTTTGATTTAAAAGGAGAGGATTTCAAGGCATCTCCAGTCCAGAAGAGCTTCTTAGAAAATGGAGAGTAGTGAGTCAGAAGCAGAATAAGAGTGAATAGACTTCCAATCAGAAAAAGGTAAGTTTATTAGCAGGAAAAACAAAAGGGGTTCTAAGAATAATTAAGCTTTTTGAAAAGCTTGAAAAAACCTTACAGTTGTTGATGCCTGGTGCTCAATGATTGTTTAGTGACAAATAACTAAAAAAACCAAAACACAGTGCAACTATACATATTACAGTGCATGTAATTTTGTATACTACTATTGCATAATAAAAATATAATGCCTAACATGAAACTTGAATTGAAATAATTTAACAAGGGCAGTTTGCACCACAGGCTTCCAGATGGCAATTAGCTCCGGTCTGTGCCATTTTCCTGTCAGCCTCTGGGTGGATGTGTGTGAGTGGAACTGTGTGGTGCCAAAGATGGTGAATAAAAACTTGGTCCTGCTGGTATTGATGCCATGATGACTTTTTGCTTTTTCATATACCCCTCTCATATACCCTTTTCGTATACCCTTTCATACAGCTTTGCATGTATCCTTAGTGCTTTTAGCCCACATGTAATTCCCCAGGTCTGGTAACTCGCTTAGACCCAAAGTTCCATTAAGCCAAGAGACCAAACATCTTGGAAACCTCGCAGCTGGGTCAGAAAGCCCCAGACACCAAGGTCCTCTCCAGAACACATTCTGAAAACAAGATAGGCCTCTCCTGGGGGAAGGGTCCTCAGGACGGGGGCTTCTCTTGAGCCTCTCATTGGGGAATCTTGGATAGATCTGCTAATTTGCAAGGTCTAGAATTGTATACGTGAATCATCAAGGGGGGGCACTTGTACGCTGGGGCACTTGTGCTTTTGTGCCTTTGAGCAGTGCAGTGCATTGTTTGGGGGGTGCACCCTGGTGCATTCTTGGGGTGGGCACCCTGGTGGGCACTTTTGGGTGTGCTCGGTGTGGGTTCGGGGGTGCTTTCTACCTGGGTGTGATGTGCCAAAGGATCCTTGAATAAATACAGAGGTAAAACCCTTTTCTCCCCTCTAACCATGTTTGGCTTTTAATTCTAAGCCCAGGTAAAGGCAACAGTATCAGTGATCAGTTCTGGTGCCTTCTTCAAAGGGAAGCCTGTACCAAAAGGAGTAGAGAAAAGAAATGAAATGCAGCCAGTTTGAAACTTGCAGATAACAGGAAGCCACAACAGCTATGCCTCAAGTCTCCAAATTAGATACCCACTATAAATACCCATGTTTGCAAGGTCTGGGGATGCAGGGCTGCACCAGGCTGGGCAGCACAGGACTGTTTTCCCAGCCACTGGCAGGAGGAGAGTAGCAGGTTAAAAAAACTAAACCACTGCAAGGAGTTAGCTGTCCTTCATAGCAGGACACGTGAAGGGTGTTGGAGAATGATCAAGACTTGCAGTCTTTGCCTGCTGAAATGTGTAGGGGTCGCAGGCAATATTTCAGTGAAGCTAAAGATCTAACCTGCAACCCCACACAGGGACAGAAGAGTTTTTATTTCCCCCCCATATACAAGGAAGGTGTGATGCTAGGTTTAAAGGACTTTAAAATATCTCTATGCCCTTAGTAGAGAAGATACAATTAATAATTATCAGGAATATCTACAATTTGCGTCCTACAGATGTCTTACAAAGAGAGGTTTTCTGCAAAAGGTGCATCACCGGTCCCTGGTGACTTCAGCAAATACCGAAACACATACATTTTTGTGGGGAAAAATAAAGAAAGCTGTTCTGATCCAAAATTGGTTTGAACCCAAAATATTTCATTAGATCAGTAAATGAAAAAAACTACAATCAGTTCTGTCATTCTTTTCGTCTTGGCTTCAAACTGCAATATTGGCTAAACTTTGAGAAAGTGATGGGGTTTATGACATCTTAAAGAAGGAAAACTAATTCCATTTGTAGACTGTCCCTTTCTTAACATTCCTGTTTATGAGAAAACAAATGCATAACACAGCATAGGTCTTTATATGGTGGAAATTCTGTTTGAAATTGAAATGCATTCCATTTCATAAATGGTATGATATCCTGAAGTTTAAATATGAACTTGAAAATGTGGAAATAAATTAGTTATTTTCATTCTCTTACTAGCAAACTTTAAAAAATAAAATGTAATACCCTTGAAGGACACATGATTCAGAGCACTGGAAGCAGAAAGCCTCTATGGATTTGGGTCGTGCACTCAATCATTTCTTCTAAACTTAAGCATAGATATGAGAAACACCCCTGGTTCTTTATACATTAAAGCCTGCATCTAAACTCCATACTTTTGTCACAACTTGATATTGAGATATAAATCACTAAACAGAAATCTCTGTAAAGCCTCATTATAGAAGGGGCTGGTGTTAGTATCATTGATTGAGTTGCTGATTTACTGCATCCTCATCATTGAAGTTCCCAGTCTACTGAATGTATTCCACATGCATCAAGAGAAGTTGGTATTTATGAAATCAAATATACTGAAATGCACACAGTTGTGCCTTTCCCAAATGTAGTTTGATCTTGATAAATCATGGAATTGTAACATGCATTTGTCATCATAAGCCCAGCAAGGGGAATTATTCATGTCTGAAGATGGGCTTCTGTCCCTTTGAAATCCACAGGATTTAAGATCATGCCTAAATCTGTTAATTTGTGCTTTAATTTACCTGCAAGCAAGCCATGATTCAATAGTGGTATTTTAGTATATTAAAAAAATAGGCTTGCTTTTGTTTATATTATTATTATTTTGTTGTTGTTATTGTTATTATTCTTTGGAGCCTAAAAGATATTTAAACACACATGTAGTCTGAAATATCCAAAACAGACTCTAAAATACAGAGGTTGCAATCTCCTTTGGTAGAACTAGTAATAAAGAATGTTATTTCATAGCTTTGTCACAGAAAGAACTTGATTCCTCTTTTATTATATTTTCTTCATTCAAGGGCATGTTCAGATGAAAGAGGGATTTTATAAGGTTTTTCAGTGCTATTGAGCAAAATAAATGCAGGTGTGGGCATTTTTTTCCCTATCTGCCACTAGTCAGATAAACAAACATATCAAATTGGAAGCACTTTGGCCATACTTGATGTATTTACTTCTACTCAGGTGTACCTCATACTTTCTGTAGAAACAAAGTGCAGAAAGCTTAAGAAAAGGAAAATGAGGAAGAGTACTTTCTTGGTTCAAACTTGAAAGTCCTTACTTCCAGCACAAAATTCTCATTGTGGTCTGAACAAGATTGAGGCACAATGCTTTGTGCCTCCTCTAAAATAGGAAAGAATTTCTTTACTTCTGTTTGTAACCTCTTTTATCACTTGAGGTTTGTCACTCTTACTGTGGAGAGCATTCTTAGATCACTCTTTTATGACTCTTAATGGTCAGGCTACAGAAATGGTGCAGCAGCATTAGAAACACGCGGATCTCACTTTTGATGTTTGCATTCAGAGCATAAGCACAATAAAAAAATCAAAAGTAACTAAAGTACAGATTATGGCAGATGCTTAATTTGGAGAGCCATTCTTCATGCCCCTTAGCTTGATGGTAAAGAAATACTTTTTCTAAAAATCTCAGTGTAGTCTAAGTCCATCAAGAATAAAGAATTCCTTCTGAAAGAAGAAAATCACAAGGATAACCACAACAAACCACCACAGGTTCCACTTCAGTGAAACAGACATCTGAAAAGCTTCTGAAATTTATACAGCAGGCACTTATAGGGTAAAATGTGATCAAGACACTCTGTCATAGGCTCATATTCATGCATTGCATACCTATCAGTTCAGTTAACCTCCCTCTGATGAAATAATTATGTTGAGAGCATGATGATGTGCTGTTTTAAGTCTGCGATTGCTGATGGCTTATTATTTTGTCTACTTGGACTTAAAAAGGTGCAAAGAATGAACAAACCTCTGGTCCCTCTGGAATAAAGTCTGATGTACCAGATTTTCTCCAACAGCCTGATTGGAATATCTGAAGAGGAAGAACAAGTGTGTCTTGGAAGTAAAAAGTGAACCCCAAATTTTTCCCTGTGCAGACTCCTCATTTGAGCTGTGAAATGCTTCTTCTGTGTGTGCTAGAGGAGCCTGGGCTGTCCCTGGACAGCTGCTCAGAGAAGGATCTGACCCCTCTTGCGCCACAGCTGGTCTTGTGACAGATTTGCCAAATTTGGGACTTATAAACATTTGTATCTGCTTCACCCAGACAGTTCCACTGCCTATTGACTTGAGCTGGCTTTTATACCCGACTGGATTTACTCCATTTGGATTAGCTGGACCTTTCCGTTGTAATTGTTTGCCGTAAAAGCTATAAACCATTTTATAAAGTAACTTTCCTGAGAGCACTTTGTATCTTTCAGCATAATTACTACACCTAAGCCAAGAATTGTGGTGAGGCAAATTCACCCTTGGGCCTTCTGTTAAGGATGTTTGTAACCCACCTTTTATTGGCAGTCAACACATTTCCCACTTTGTGACTTTCCAAAGGCTTGAAGATACTTGATCATCTCTAAAAGCAACACCAAAGATGGCAATTTACAACAGAAGGAGGAACTCTGCCTTGTTTGGGGATTTTAATTATACTCCAACTGTACTATAGTGCCCATTGTTTTTAATGTCTTTGAATGGGTTAAGTGATGGTCAGCATCTGTCTCCGTGGGAGGAGACTGAGATAAACCTTACAGCATTTCTGACAGCTGCCTGCTTCAGAAGAGCAACGGCTCATAAACCCAGATTAGGACAGTGCGAGGTTTTTCCTTCCTTCCCTCTTCCCCTGGTAATGAACAGGGCCCAAGTGGGAACTGCACTGAGACAGTCTGACTGGAGTGAGGGGGATGTTTAAGAAACAAAACCTTCAGCCTCAGTTCAGTGTAAATGCTCTGAGTGAACTCTTCAAAGAAGCTGGCAGCTAAATAAAGGCATCTCGCACTATACAACACTTCAGTTTTTCTTCTCCGGTTTATAGATGTCAGATCTTGTTTCTTTGATGATTTTCTTCTAGTTCTCTCCATCTCTGGTAGTAACAGCTGAGAAGAATGAAATCTCCAATTTTTTCATGGTCAAGGAAGACAGTGGTGTTTAATTAGAATTAGAAAAGACAATAACACCATTGTGCTTTGGGTTGTATCTTACAGACCATTAAAGTCCCAGTAAATGGCATGTCCTTGGGTTAAATGCAAATATTTCCAGAACAGGAAAATCTTGGCTGCCAGAACCATTAGTCCATGGGCATGGTATCTTAATAAAGCAGTCAAGGTCATTGTTTACCCATCGGTATTTCCAAAATACAGCCTCTAAATTGCCTTCAGGTGAAAGCCAATATAATTTTTTAACTTTTTCAACAAAGACCCCACCGGGCTTGGTTCTGTACAAGCACAGAGCAGACAGATGGTCCCTGCCCTGGAGAGCTGGACTCTGAGACCTTGCATTTCTCCTGGTGACTTTCTGTGTTTTCTCTGATTAGGACATAAGCACTGGCAAGCCAGGAGACCTCGTTAGATCCTCCTTCCCCCAGGTTCCTCCATATGTATGAAACATTCAGCAGAGATCTGGACTTTAAAATTTTTTGTCCTGTTCTTTCACAGCCCAGTACTACTTTATAAACTCAGACTCTGAATGGGGCCAAGTCAGTGCAATCCTTCCTTGTTATTGCATCCTATAAAAGCTCTATCAATTTTCTGGTGTGTTATTCCTCATCCTTGAACAAACTGGCCTTTTGGATGGAGGTAGAAACATTCAATACATAGTCCACTATTCACAATTACTCTTTGATGTTGAGTAAATTGTAAGGTCTGCAACTGTGCTGCTTCGTGTTAATAAAACAAAGACATAATATTAGCAGACTTGCTATCTTTTATCAATAAATTAGACCTTATTCTTGTCTCTAAATAGACTAATTGTTTGTGTGGGCTGGAAACATATAAAGGAAGTGATTTGCACTTTGTTGTGGAGAAGAAATTTCCTCTCTTTGCCTCCTTCTCCCATCCTTTCTGCTTGAGTTGGCCATAAAGTTTTATACCTTTTCCAAACTAACCACAGAATTTTTGTTCCACTGTTCTGGTCTTTCCTTTCTCTCTGCCATCACCTCTCTGGAGCTGAGAAAAAGTTGGTTTGTGCCTTTTTCTCTTTTTTCAGATTAATTGGAAAAGAGGGAAAGAGAGGAAGAAGGGAAGACAGAATAAAGGGGAAGATTAGGAAGAGGGTAGGAAAAAAGAGAAACTTTATAATTCACTATGATTTTTTCTAAAATCTTGACTTTTGTCTGAAAAATGAACACAGGAAATATATTTTTTAAAAATCCCCACTACTTATAGTGGAAATGTTTTAGTGGATTTTTTTTAAGGTCTGTTGTGGGGTTTTTTCTTTGATTTTTCTTTCTCTCTTTTATCTTTTGAGGTGTTTCAAGTTTAGTATATTGTGTATCTTTCCAGCAGATCACCCCTCTGAATCCTAGTTCCCTACACACTCATGGGCTGTAGAGTATCAAAATGCAGAAGGTCCTTCCCATACTTTTCTACGTGTGTCTGAATTAAATGCAGATTTTCATTTTACTGGGGCAGAGTCTGCATCATTTGCCTTCTGTTTCTACCACACCAACATGGTAGGATTTATTAAGGCCAGGATTGTGCCTGTCAGGCTTTTTTTTAATCAGCTTGTTATTCTTAATTTCTATATCTTCTCTATCTTTCCCTATTTTCTGCCTGTTTCTCCAACACTGCCCAGTTTTTTGAGTGCTTATTCTTCCTTGGTGGCTGCCATGCTCTTTTGCTCTCCTGATATCTGCTGCCTCCTTTGGCTCATCTAGCCCCAAAAGTCCAGTTCCTTCCCTGCTTCACCTTCCCACCTTCCCTTTCAGCCTCTCCAAGACACGGATCTCCCTGCACTGTGCTGGTTTCCCCAGGGAGCAGTGTGATGCCTGGTCATGGTGTGGGAGTCATCAGCACTGGTGCACACTGATAATTAAGGGGTTAGTAAAATAATGCACTGCTGAGTGTAAAGGATGTCAGATTAAAGGTTATGCAATGAACTCAATTAAACTGACAGTGGAGAGCTGGGGAGGCAGGAGTTCAATTTCTTATCCCAACTGGCAGTTCCTTTACCTCCCTAGCTACTATTAAAGAGAAAAAAAAGCTAAACCCTAGAGACATCCCTAACTGCCAGTGCAAATATTCTCATGAAAGTACAATAAAATCCTTAGCACGTAGATAGGACTAAGCAGTGCACTTGACAGTTCTTAATCCTGTTGACTTAAGGCATTCTCTGAATATTCGTTTTACATTTCTGTAAGAATGTCTGAGAAGTGGGACAGGAGATTTTCTGTCAAAAATGGTACGTCAGCATCAAATCCATTTTGCAGCTTGCAGATGTAGATTGTACTGAAAGTAAACAGAGGGATTTGGGAAGATAAGAGAAAACACCTTAGATCCAATTACATATAAAAGAAGTAACCTCAAAGTCAAGTGATTTTGTAAGTCACAAACAGTATGTCAACTTTTAGCTTCTCCATGCTGTAGCTGACCATAGGATTCACCATGAATATAATCACATTTACAGATGTTAGGGGCAGAAAGGATTATCTTATCTGAATTCCTGCATGCAAAGGTCATTAAACTCTCACCTGGCATCCTAATATTCACCCCAATGGCTTCCAATACAGATTTTAAAATGTAGCAGGGAAATCAAAACTAAGGAATCAAAATACAGATGCAGCATAGCTCCTTTGCAGCGGCCTAAGTGCTAAAGTTCTAGAAAAAGAAATACTAAGTAGGTAAGTCTGGTTTGTAGTTGTAAATATGATCATGTATCCTTCCAATGTGGTATTGTGGATGGACAAAAAATGTACTGTCTTTTTAAACATGATTTATTTTTTTCTATTTTCTTACAGAATTTTTAACAGGAGTTGGGAAATAGGGTAGTTTTCTGGTCATTGCAGTCTTCTTGGATGCCTGCTCTGAAAACCACTCCATGCCGTATGTGTCAGTCCATTTGGTAATATTATTAGGTTCTGGAGGGGGATTAAATTCACAGATTAAGACATGTAAATATCAGTGTCTGCAGGGCTGTCTAAACTCCCGTTACATCCTGTGCATATCTAACCAATACAGCCAATTGTGCCTAGAGAAATAAAGATGATTTTCAGGTTAATATAGGTATTATATTATATATAGGTATTTTAATTTGAAATTTGAATTCCACCCTTGGTGTCCCACCACCATCTGATGGCAGCCCTTAACAACCAGGCACAGACTTCCTGGAGGAGCTGTGGAAATTTTAGCCTTGTTTCCACCCCACTGTACCCACCTGTGGGTCTGTGCATTTGGCCTGTCTGTATCAGGTGCCACATTCAGGGAGCTGCAGGGAAGCTCTGAGAACAGCATACCAATCACATCAGGGATGAGGATGTGGAGAGCTCAAGCTTTTCCCCTTTTGAAGCTCTGCCCTGCCTTCATCAGCCATAGAGTTGTTTCTGTCTCTGATATTCCGGTTCATTAATTACCTCTGCCCTCACCGGTGAGTCTGGCCACCTCCTCCAGCCTGTTCCCCTTTATCAGTAAACTGTGATTAACTTTGCTCCCCACCCTAGAAGAGGTGCAGCAGGACAGGTGACATTGCCAGGAGACCAAGGGCAGCATCACATTAGTAACACAACAACTCCCTCTTCACAGAGGAGGTGAGAGAAAATGAAGAATCAGACTGTCCTTGCAGCAAATTCAATGTTATTTCATAGCTTCCCAGAGCGTGCCAGGAATTTTCTAGCTGTGAAATACTCAGTCTTCACTTCCAGTATCTTCCCATGTAGACCTAACTAAACACTGCACACTTGGTTTGTCAGATCAGAGAACATTTCCCTGGGGTTTGGGGGGAAGTTGCTGTTACTGCAGTTGCTTTCTCTAAGGAGTTACCACCTCAATTGAGACTACGAAGAAAAATAATCTCCAATTAAGCTTTTTATTTGTATTTACAATATTTGATTGAGGTGGGGGTTTTCTTAGGCTGGTAGACTTTTGACTTTATTCTTTTCTCATGTGGATTGGATTTTCTTTATAGAAAAGTGCCAACATTACTAGCAATGCCACTTTAAAAGTATCTGAAAGGTTCATTAAACACAGTATATTTTAACAATCACTCTTTCTAATATAAAAGCCAATACATTTCACACACCATCTGGAACTAGGCAGTGAATTCTTTCAATTAGGTTAGGCATTTAATTAAACTGAATGGATATAATGGTTTTCCAAAATATTTTTGTGACAGTTCTGGTACTTTACTAAGAATAGAAAATTTATGAGAAAGTCAGTTATTTATTGTGCTTTCATCTGCACTCTCAAGTGATGCCTTTCTTCTTGATGGGCTCTTCTTGATGGGACTGTTTATTAGGATATAGAAAATGCTGCTCTCAAGGTGATTTGCTCCTGCAGCACCACCTTCCTCTGGGTTCTTTTTCAAAGTGATAACTCTAACAAACCTTAAAGTGGGTTATACTCTTTGCACTGCTACAGGTGGAGTACATTTTGGTGGCATGTCTTTACACAGATACTGGTTTATGAGTTTCTAATGCTTTCCACATTCCCAATGCAGTAGAGTAATGTAGAACACACGGAGGTTAATCTGGCCCCTACCAGCTACAAATGGTGTGAGTTTGTAGCCTGCTTCCACCCAGATGGTAACTTCTGATCCTGGAAATCCCACAGAAGAAATTAGACACTGATCAGGACAAAAAAATAATGTACGGGCAGCAGCCCTTGACTGTAGGTCTGTAAACATAAATCAACCCATTAGCTGGGAAATTTGAATTTTTATTCATTTTTTCCCACAAGTTTAATTTTTCTCCATGTGTTTTGTTAGAAAAAGGAGCTGTGTCTTTCCATTCTTTGTGTATTTGATCTCCACATCTCGATTAAGCAAACAAATGAAAGCACAGCATTACTTGTTCTGTGGCGAGACAGCAAGTGGCTTTTAAAATAACCCCTGATTCTGAGGCCCGAGTAACAAATTCAAATAAAGCCATAGGATACCAAGTAGAAGATGCCTATTTTTCAGAGTCATAGGCACTGCCTCTGCTGTTTCTTTCAGGGGTCCTTAATGTCTGCATGTACAATTGTAAAGGATAAGCTTCAGGACACGGAAGTTTATGTGACCATGCATCATTGCAAACGATGTAGGGACATTTCTTTGGCACACCTCCAGATGAAGCAGAGAGATAAAGAGCAACAATGTCATTGCAACCAGATAAAATATGTTTTATCTACAGATGTTTCAAGAAAAACCAGACCAGAGCACTACCTAGAGAATAGAGGTAAAACAGCAAAACTCAGAAAAACTCACCATTCTGTGGGTGGATACTATTCCTGACAGTCATTCAATAGGTCTTTTGATCAGTCTGCCTTCTTAAACATTCATAATCAGTGAGATTTTATCCATGCATTTTCTTTGAACATTGAGGTTACCATATTACCTAACTCCTTCTTGATGTAGAGCAGCATTCGTAGAAATCCAGATCTTTAAAAAAGCCCAATTTTTTTCCTCAGTTGCTGGGCAAACATAGCAAGGAGTTGGGTTTTTTTTTCAAGTTTCTTTTTTTTCTGTAAGAATTAAGAAAGAGCAGCAGTTTCCGAACTGAGTGATCACTGGCAAACCATACTTCTCTAATAGAAGCGTATCAACAACCTTAAATCTGACAGTCAGAGATTTTACGGTGAAGCATGTACCAGTACATTTCGAAACATTTACATAGTTCAGATGATAGTTTGAGAGTCACTTACATAGATCTTCACATAATAAATTGTAATTCTACTCATTGACCTGCCCTGGCACTGGCTTGTGCTTCAGAGATAAATGAGACTGAAAATTTGAGGGCAGAAATTTTGGTTTTACTCCACCCAGTGGAGAACATTTGACTACAGCTCCAAGAGTGATGAAAAGGGTATTTTTTAAAAAATTAAATAACAGATATATGCGTTTGCTACTAATGCACTAGGAACCCCATAAGAGATTTAACAGTGCAATTGAATAGCAAAGGCCATCTTCCAAAAATCAAGCCTTTCTCAGGAGACAGCTGGAGCTCTGCCCTCCTTACAGTTTGTTAGACGGTGCCATTGCCTGCATTTAGGGAACTGAAACAAACCCTAAGGATGAAGTCTGAACTGTAGGCACCTAAGCATGAGCCAGCTCTCTAAGTTCCCGTGACAGTGGAGGTTGTTGATTGAATTAGTGGAGTCAGAAGAATTCAGATCACCCTAAGACAGAAATCTATGTCTCATCAATTGAACTCTGCCTGGAACTTCATTAATTACATTAACTGTACCTCCGTGGTCTGTAGTGGGAACTTGGAGATGTGGTTTGTGTGGTCACACTCAGGTATCCCTCTGCAAGGCCAATCCCACCCCAAATGCTGCATAATCCTCTCTACCTTTTTTTTGGTTTTAGCATTTCATGAGACTCTGGAGATGCAGTTCATCATAGCCTTGTGGAGGTTGTCGTAGTGGAAGTGGCAATAAATAGGGCATTTGGCCTGAAAAATGCCTGTGAGGGATTTGGGTACTGGATGATAATTACACTTGCTCTTTTCATTCAAAATTCATCAAAAGTGAAACAGTTAATGAAGTGATTGTCACAGTGCAGTTTATTTCACGGCTGAGAATCTATTGAGGAGACCAGAACAGGTCTTCCCCCCACTCTGTTGTCTCACAGACATCTACACATTGAGGATGAATTCAGTGGTTTTGCTTAGATGACATATTTTAGGTTTTTTTACAGTCCTTGCAGCTAGAAACAGCACCTCCAAACGAGAGCTGCAACGCTATTTCATGCTAATGAAATAAATGTGACAGCAACCTGAAAACGTCACTAATCACAGCTCTGCCTAGGGACATGAAACAGGAATGCATTATTTCTGCCCTGTTTGGTGGAGTATTAAATACTGATTAGACTCCAGTGCAAGTAACAGGTGTAACAGGGAAAATGAGCCATCCCTGTTTCAAGCAGCGCCTGCTTTTGTCGCAGTGGGTAGTTTAACGTGTTTAGGATGTATTTTTCTAGCTGTAAAAACGTCTGCAGATGATTGAGAATTACTGACTCCACAGCACGACTCCACACTTTTGGATCTCTTTGCCTCCATTAGTCACAGTTCTGCTTCTCAGAAATCCTTTCTTCGCCCTTTTTCCCCCCACTTTTGCAAGCAAGCTGGCACTGCCATCCCGCTGCTCTGTGCACGCATCATTGTGGCTGCCTCTCTCAGACTTTATATTGTGAGGCTTGGAAGGCTTTTGGAGGGAGTGGAAACTCCTGCTCATCCTTAAATTGCCCTGGTAAGTGACAACTGGCTTTCTGTTGTGTTCACTGCCTCTCTTGCAAGCTCAGTTCAGCCTGAAGAGTGAGTGAATGACGAACTCAAAGGTGGTGCAAAATGCTTTTCAAGCCATGTTTAATGTTTAATGAAAAAGTGTAAAACCGGGAAAGAATGAACCTTTCTGTCTTCCTCAGATCCTTTATAAAGGCCCTGATTTTAATTTAAGTTTAACCTCATTGAACCACAGTCCTTTCTCTCATTTTTACTGACACTTCCAGGCAATCCATTAAGACTACATCTAGTGATAATTAAGGAAAGTTCAGTAGGAACAGATTGTGCTCTGGGCTTCTCAACAGTTACCAATAATGATGTTAGAATGAAACAACGGCTCAAAATGCAGAGTCTGTATTTACATATGGTAAGAGGGAAGGATGCAGGGAAGATGAAGTTTTATGTTGCAGGAGGTATGTGCTCTGCAGGTATCCTTGGGAAGTCACTTTTTTTCCATGCCCCTTTGTTCTTCTCTAGTCTTCTGTCTAATTTTTTTATTTAATTTTAATGGTAGGACTTAATGGAAAGTAGTGCCTCCTGGTAGATATTTACATGACAACTAGTCCACAGGCTCTAATTTCAGAAAGGGCTCTGGGCAAAATTATAACGATCATTAATTATCCCTTCTGTAGGTAATTGCATTTTTTTGGATGAGTAGCTTGTTTGCAGAACTATCAGTCTGCTAAATAATAGTACGTTTGCATGTGTGTGTAAAAAATGTGAAGAAGAAGAAGAGTGTCTACCCCGGAGCATCTGAAGGATACTGTCGTTAATGCAGGACCCTACCAGTTCTGTACTGCTTTCTTTACTTTTCTTAGGCACTGCTGATTCAAGTGAAACTATTTCCTGAAGTCAGTTCAGTTGAAAACCAGCAGCTCTTCTGATGGTGGATTTATGGTGGATTGAGCCCCCTCATCCCATATTCATTGCAGCTCTGCAATGAAGGGGACAACGGGTCTTGTGAGATGCAAGGATTCAGGGACACTGAGCTGATGTTGAACACTTTTTTAGTATTTCCCACTCATGGAACTTGAAATGTGATCTCCACAATGCTTAAGTGAATTTAAACATCACCATGAGTATCAAAGACTTCTGATTTGCATGTGGCCATTATGAAAAAGAGTTTGATTTTATACTTTCGAGGTTCTTTGTTGTTCAGCTGTTTGGTCTGCTTTGAGGGTTGTGATAGTTCTTTTCAGACTGTGAGTATTGAGGTCAGCAAGGGACCAAGCTGTTTCTGGTTGTCCTTGAAATGCAGGCAGGAGGAGGGTTTGTGATGTGACATTCACATGCTCCTTCCTCTGGCATCTATTGTTTCCATTCAAAGGGGAAATAAAACTGAATGCTCAGTTTAAATACAATGTTTAAACCTGTGAGATTATTTTCTTTGAATGTGAGGTAGGCAGGTGAATTTCTAAAGCCTCTGAGGTAGTTTTGAATGCAGGAAAAAATTGTGAGTGGTTTTATGTCTCACTACCCCGTGGTACTTATGTAAATGGCCATTTAAATTGGTAGGTGCTTGGGAATTCTAGAAATGCACTTTTGAGATATGAAAGCTATTTTTGTGCATTATTAGGTAATTTCTGAATCCATCCTGAAGTGGTGCATCCCCTGTCTTAAGCAGGAGGCGACTGTGGGATCCTGTTTGAGGGGTTGTGCTGGGGAGAAGCCAAAGAGAGTTTGCTCAGCAAGGGAAAGTCATCCAGGATCTGGGGAGTCAATGGGGTGGGCAGGGCAGAGCAAGGCAAGCAGAGCTGGCCCAGGGCTGGTAGCCAGGCTCTGCCAACAGGGTAGGTCTCCAGACACATCTGTAGGATAAGATAGGTCCACAGTCAAGCCAGAATTCAAACCAGCATGCTGGGACCAACGGGGCCCGTGGCCTGGCTCAGGCATGGCTACAGCATCACTCAGGCAAGGACCCGGGGCAAGGGCTGGAGCACTCTCCCAAGTGAAGGGGTCAGCCCCTGACAGAGCCTCTCCCAGATGGTCTCACACAGCCCCTCTCCCAGTAGCCTGGTCCCAGGTTGTAGCCATGCCACATCTGAGCTGGCCTGGGTCCGGCCAAGCCTTCAGACAGCCAAACCTTCAGAGTGGGGACGAGGTTTTGCAGAGTCTGTTGATGCACCCAGGGTCTGGGACCACTGGCATCGGGGGAGGGAGCCTGCCTTTCCTTGCTGCATTCCCTCTGCATGCCTCCAGTTATCTACAGGACTGCCTGGCATCCTCACTGCACAATGCTGGATTTTGCAGACTCTCCTGAGGCATCTGCAGTGAGTGCCCCCTGCAATGTCCTTTCCAAGCTATAGCTTTTGGGTGTAGCTTAAAACTGGCATCTTGGCCACTGTGGCTACATCCCCAGCCTGTTAAATAAAAGTAGAGATGATCCCTACGCTTTCCTCAACATGTTTCAGTGAGGAGAATTTTATCAGAGACACACAAGTCACTCCTGTACTTTCTATGCAGAGGGAAAACGTTTTGGTGTCTGGTCCTGTAATGGATGAGTCAGAGATGGCAACGTGTCCTCCTCTGTGCTCCAGCCACACACATGAGTGTGTTGAAGGATGTTCTCTTACGTGGAAAGCATGCATCAGTTCCAGGGAAGTTTTCAGGTCCTGGATGCTGCAGTTCAGTCTCTGGTGCAGGCCAAATGGTTTTGTCTTTCTTGTCTGTATAGGCTGAAGTCACATTCAGCTGAAAAGTTAGGCTGGTACTTGTGCTGTGCTGCTCTTGAAATGCAACATTTTTCTTCAAATGCAAGCACTTGCTAAAAGAAGAAAGAAACCAATTATAAAATAGAACTATAAGATATAAAATACGCAATTTATTTGTATGAGACACTATAAAATGCTATTTTTATATGAATCCAAAATATCCAGGAGAAGTAATTTTTACTCCTGACTTCTGCAAAATCACTGTGCAGTTTTGAGGGAAAGGTGACACTGTACTACTCTGGTATCTTTGAATGATTTGCTGTGTCTTCATGAGACATGCAGAGAACAACCTATGAGAGCAGATGGCCCAAAGCACCACATAGCATCCTCCTTCTGCTGCAGCAGTGTTACAGATCCTGTGTCTCCCTCCAGGCCACTCTGGTATCTCCTGAGGGCTGAACGGATGGGGTCACAGTGAGACATTATGTGTTGTGATCACCACTGCTGTGATTCTAGAGATATTCTGGAGGCTCTGTCAACACCATCTGAGATTACTTCATGTTCCCTGTTCTTTGGCACATCTGAGTAATCAGTTTCCTGCTTAGAATACAGAAAGTTCAATAACTCCATCTCTCTTTGTTTTGTTTGTTGAGAGAAAGGTGTTGAAAGTAGGCTGCTTTGTGGTATAGAGGACTCCAGGGTCCAAAGATACTGAAGGCTCATGTATTTGGGGGTGAAAAGGAGGGTGAAGATTTATATTGGCATGTTAAATGAGTGATGTGCCAACGGATTTGCACATCTGAATGCAGAATGAGTGTTCACAGTCATGGTGTGCATGGTGCAGACAATCAGTGGAATGTCATGGCTGCAGCCAGCTCAGGTGGTTTGGCACATCAGATTTTCTCTAGTCTCCAAGTAAAGGACTTTAGGAAATCAAGGATACGCAGAACAAAACTGTTCTAGGAGAGCAGACTCATTTTCTAATGAGCTTATCATAAAAACATAATCTATTCACTGCAAAATGAAAAATGTTTGCTTTGCTTTGATAGGGAGAAGTAGGAGGTAACATTAATGAAAGTTATTCTTAAGAATTTAAATAGATACTTCTTCCTTGAAGTTCCCAGTGTTGCCTTTGGCTAGAGTGACTGAAGTTAAAATATAAGGCCCTTTTTTGAAAGGCTTTTGAATTAAGGAAGATTCACTGCTGGGCTTTCTTGTTCAAAACAAAACACTGTGTCTGTGCAGGGGAGAAAAAGAAATGGAAGTGGTTAAACACTCAAGGAAAGCAATGAGAATGAATAGCAGCAGAAAGTACCTTCCTTGTAACACCGGTAAGAAAGAGAAGAAGCCTGTTGAGACATTGTTTGTGTGTGGAGCTGGCAGAGCTCCCCTCTTCAGTCTGGAAAAGCAGAGCTTCTTTAAAGAAGTTAAAAATGAACTTGAATGAGATATTAAACTTTTGGGAAGATGATACCTGCAAGAAGAGGCAGAGATTGCACAGGGAAAGGCAATCAAAGCAGTGCACAAACTCTGCAGCAAGTTCCAAATGGCAGGAAACTCAAAATCGTTGAACTGTTTTTTATACATGAAAAGATCATGCCATGTTGAAGTTACAAAACAATCCAAATCCATAACTTGGCCCAATAATTTCAGGAATTTAAATTTGGGTTGAGTCAGTGTGATAGTGAGTAGCCTAATGAGCCAGCTACCAGACAAGATAAACAAGATATGCTGTCTGGCCAGGAGGTGTCACATTTGTGATCAAAGCTTGGGAGTCTTGTCACTGCGTTTTCCACATGTCACCCTAGAATAAGCTCAGTAAACCTCATTAAAAAACATTCTCTTCCCTTGCAGGTTATTTGTGGTTCCTGTTTTTAACTTATTTTGAGGTGTAGTGCTTTACAAGTTCCTATTTTTTACAAGATTAAAATCCACAAAAGACCATGGGTTTGTGTAACTTTTTTTTCTTTTTTTATTTCACCTGTCTCTGGTGAGAGATTTTTGCAATTTGTCATACAAGAAGACATCCTGTCTTATCTGAAGGTATAAACACCAGAGAATCTTCCCATTTCCTCAGCAGTGGTGTACACCTGGCTGGAAAATCAGAACTTCTCATATCTCTGATTTGACAAGGAAGACATTTTGTTTGGCTGAAGGGAAATATCTCAGTGCCCTTAAACCAGCTTTTTTTTTCAGGTTCTGGAGTGAACTATGATGGGTGCATTCAAACAAGTTATTGTACAGGGGCTGTGTGCTTGATCCCACACCCAGACACATCCTTGCTGCATCCAGGATGGGTGTTGTGCCAGCTGGGTGTTCTATCAGATCAACCTCAGACGAGACTGTGACACCTGGGAACCAGGTCTGCAATGAAAATGGGGACACTGGGCATCTGACCTGTCAGGATGAGGACAGGGCAGGGTGTAGTTAACCCAAATGAAGATGTTTGTCTTCATTTTAGCAAACCAAAACGTTCTCTTTCAGTAATGCTGTTATGAAAACCTGAAATATGTGAGCTGAAAGACATGTGGAAAATGTTGATTTTTCTTGTAGGAAATTTTGTTTCCTACTGCAAAGAAAGGTATCTGAGTGGTGGTTTATTCCCAACTGACTCTAACAGAGATTCTGTCTGAATCTTAGTATTACCATCTGGCACCCAGTTGGAGAACCACAGCAGCATATGCTCCTTTTATGTTGCTATTTGATATTTATGAGTAAGATAACTTAGTAATATATTTGGCTAATTACTTTTTAAAATTCCATGTCCAGAAAATTCATAGGAAGTGCGGTGCAAAACTTTGTTGAACACAAGCGAGCGGGGAACTGTTTTCAACCTGCAATAAAGAGGAAACATAAAGCAAAGGCACAGCACACAACCACACAGCAACCTGCAGTGCTGATGATGCTTCACGACCCAGGTGGGAAGTGACGAGCAGTCAGATAAAACCTTGAGCTTCCAAATCAGAAACGTTGACAGTAATGTTCTACTTAAAAATCATTGCTTTTAAATGTAATGGTGTTGTGTTGGCCCCCTCTCTTCCATGCCTCTGAAAAATATGTCTGTTTTCTAAAGCAAATACAAGATACTGATTGATGGGGAAGCCATGTGAGGAGTGGCTGAGGGCACTTGGTCTGTTCAGCTGGAGAAGAGGAGACTGAGGGGAGACCTCATTGCAGCTGCAACTTCCTCGTGAGGGGCAGAGGAGGGGCAGGCACTGATCTCTGCTCTCTGGTGACAGTGACAGGACCTGAGGCAATGGCCTGAAGTTGTGTCAGGGGAGGTTTAGGTTGGATGTTAGAAAAAGATTCTTCACTCAGAGGGTGGTTGGGCACTGGAACAGGCTCCCCAGGGCAGTGGTCACAGCACAAAACCTGACAGAGTTCAACACGTGTTTGGACAATGCTCTCAGGCACAGGGTGGGGTTCTTGGGGATGGTCCTGTGCAGGGGCAGGAGTTGGACTCGATGATCCTTGTTGGTTCCTTCCCTTGCTGGTGGAGGACAGCAATTAGGAACAGGGATGGACACTTTCGGCCTTTTACATTGTGCAAAGAGCTCTTCTGAGTGTTCATGAGCTCCTCATGGTTTGAGGGCATAACACTGGGAAGTGAGTGCTCAGTGCATACTGGAGGACTTCACAGCCCATTGATTTGGACCTCAGACTAAAATTCTCTTATCACAGCAGAACTAAGAGCTGTGGAGTGTGTTACAGGACCATGTGGAAGCCCCAGTGGAGTTCACTGGGCTGTTACAGGAATACTGCTATAAGCTGTTATTAATTAATAAATAGAAAAAAAAATTAAGAATTATTATTAGTAGCAGTCTTGGATGAAAAAATATAAAACTCTGGATTCTTTAAACCTTAAGCTGAATTAATAGGTATTAAGGAAGGGACATCCAGAAAATTTGCTGGAAGTTTGCTCAGATTCTGAGAGACTGCATGAATCCATATATTACTTTAATAGAGCCACATTTCACAATGCAATCCAATTTAACAGATTTAAATTGCAAAACAATGAATGTACTATTTTCTAAGAGCAGTATAAAAACTAAAGCTACCTTTGCTAGAGTCTGTGCAGAGGAAATGAGAAAGGAACAGATGGGAAAGCATTTACATAGGAGATGGCAGGCAATTTCATTTTTTCTATTGGCATGCTAATTAATGATCTTTCCAAAGCAGGAATGCTGTATAAATCTCCTAAAGGAAGGATAATAGCAAGGTCAGATGTATCTGCTAAACTGTGCAGGAATTTGAATGCACAAGTATTGCAAAATCATGTGCCAGATTAATAGCCTGTTATAAAGAAAAATTTGAAGTACTTGGTAAATACAATTTGAAATGCAGATAGGAGATGGAAGGGCAGTGCACTGGAATTTCAAGCTGCAAAACTTGAACTCTTGAGCCTTCCTGGATCCTGCAACTTGTTTAAATCTATTGCACAGGGTGAATGTTGAAAAGCAGAGAGGGGGCTCAGATCTGTCATTTTCTCCTCTTTCCTGAGTCCATGGATGCCTTTGAATATCTGCATAGTTTAGCTGAGAAATAGGGATTCAACGACTTCAAAGCGTTCTGTTTAGCTGAGATAAACATTGGAAATAGGGGAGGCTTTTCTATAGCTTAGAATAATACTCATCATATTTGCAGTTCTTGATGTAACTAAAAGCTGTGTAATGCTACTGTCTCTGCTGTACTGGGAAGTGAACAGTTCTCCTGTCTGGGCCACAAGGAGCCCAGCTCACAGCTACCAGGAATTCCCAATTCCCTGTCTGGGGTGCTGCTCAGCTGGGTGTCACAGTGCCTTATGCACACCAAACCCACGGCAGTGTAGGATTTTCTCCATTTTCACAAAATAAGTAGAAAAATTGTCTAAGGTCACCCTGGTAAGCTGAAGTAGAACTGTAACCTGGGACTCCATCCCCAGCTTTGTCTGACTCCAAGGCTGCACTGCCTGAGTGTGCATCTGCCACCTCTCCAGCCTCATCTCTCTCCTTATCGCCTTTGACATTTTTGGATCCCTTCCTCTATGACACCTTTCTGCCCCTGCAGCCAAGTCCCTGAGAATCCGGTGCTTCAGTGTGCTGAATTATGTTTTTGAACACATGGAAATTATAAACCTAAAATGCCCTGTGGCTGAAGATCACTTAGAAAACATTTTAAATAGGACGATTGTGAGGAAAGTTAAAATATGTATTTCATGGAAAAGACCACAGGGCCCTGCTGTGCCTCACAGGTTGGCTCAGGACTGCAATTCCCTGAAGAGTTTGATCTATAATGTCTGTAGGAAATCTCTGTGCTCACTCAGCATCCAAACTGCTGGATGCAAACTGAGTGAGGAGCTGCTTGGTGATCCTCACTTTGGATCAGTTCCACTTGTAAATAACTCTGGGCTAAATTCACAAGGAAGCCTGAGTAAGCTCCCAGGTCCAAATGCAGGGCAGGAGCAGCCCTGTGACAGCCTCTCTAAAGCCCTGCTGCTGGGCCTCAGCAGAGCCATGGGTGCCTTGGCAGTGTGGAGCTGCGTGGCCCATGTGTCTCACACTGTAGAACTCACGGCCTCCAGCCATTCCTCTCCTTTTCTTCGTATTTTTTATTCAGGCTTTTCTACACAGGGAACTTTTAATGACTTTTCTCTTCATCAGCCTTTAATGGGAAGCCGAGGATGTGAATTTCATATCCGGAAATTACCTGTGGAGCAGTAAGGAAAAACTCCAGGTACATCTGCAAGTAAACCTTGACAGAAACAAAGGATAAAAAAACCAGTATGGGGTTGGAAATCACAATGCTGAAGAATAGGAACACAAATGTGATTGTCAGAAGTAGTATTTTAAAAAATAATACAGTAAAGTCTACTAGTGAGTATTCACACATCATCAAGTGGAAAACTGTCCCCATCCCAATTTTTGAAATGAAGGAATTTAAACAGAAGAAAATAGCATCATGATATTGTTCTGTACTTTCAGTAGTAGATGAGATGCATTAACAAAATGTGACTTAGAGAACTTGGCAAGCAAGTAAGATTCAGATGAGTGAGCCTGCACCGAAAAAATGAATGAATACAGCTAGAAATACAACAAGGCAAGCATTAAAAATTAATTTTAACCTTGAGACTGAAGAAAATGTTAGCTGTTATGTATTGTTACATTTGTATGCAAAGGTGCCAATTCTAACCATTGCATGAGCAAAAGAGACTCAAATCTCCAGCAATAAAGTTTCTCAAAGATTTTAAAAAAATGTTTAGAGGTAAGTGTGGCTGTTAGCTTAACTGTGTTAGCATCTAACTTAATAGAAAATGAGGCACTGGCAATAAAATAAATAATGCTCTTTAATTACAGTCATGACCTTTAGTAATTGCTGCTTTATTGCTTGATATTGTAAGAGATTTATTGTATTTGCTGTAACAATTGGTTTTTTCCTTTTCCAAAAGCATCAGGCATTGGAATTGGAAAATATCTATTAGATTATCCAGTCTGTGTATCCCCTGCTGTGCAATGTCTTGTCCAGTTCTGCTGTAAATATCTTGAAGTGTTGTTTCGTGTGAAATGCACTGGAAGGTTATTCTTCAGCCTGAATTCTGGTTATTCTTACCATGGAAATATTTTTGCCTCTGATGACTTGAGGTCCAGGGTTACTTCTGTCCCATTTCTGCTGGTTGATTCTTTTTTTTGTGCTTCTCTTGGTTTAAAATGGTTTTATTAACCCATTCTTCTTCAGAGTATTCACCCTTTCCCAAGACTTAAACCCATATCAAGAGAGACTAGTTTTTGACTAATCACATTATTAGTTAAACATTAAATTAATTGGTTAAACTTTAACAACTCACATGATTGTTTCTCTGATATTGAAGAAAATAGGAGAATGTGCATTTTTTCGTCAAATCTGTAGAACACTTGTGCAACTATTAGTGAAACAAAGGCAAAAAATAAAACCAGTAGAGCTGGTGCCCTTTGAAGCTTCAAACTCAAAGAGATTCCCTAGTGCCCCTAATTTATTAGCATCCTGATGACAATGGAATTCCTAGGGCAAAATGTAGTCGTTTAAAAGCAAAAAGTCAAAGTAAATTAAAAAAAAAAAAAGAGTCCCCCAAGCATCTTTTTTCTGTCCAGGCATAGTGAATAATATTGGAAAGACTTTAAAAAAACTGCACTAAAAGGGATAAATATTAACACAAGGAGCTATAGCTAATATTAAAGAAGTGTAACCAGCAGATTATTGCCTGGGACATGTAATGAGCTCTCACATTCTTCCCTCCTGTCAAACTTGTAAGAATTTTTCAAAATCTGCAATGATCTGCCATTGTGCCGATTGATTTATAGCATTTGGCTTTATTGAGTGGTCAGGTGAAATTTGTAAGTGACTGACAATAAAGGGCTCCTGGGTATATGTACAGAGGTTGACAGGGGATGTGTGTATGTACCTTCAAAAGCAGATTAAAAAAAATCCCTTTTTAAAATGTATCTAACTCATGCATCAAGCATACACAGGAAATTAATACCTGAACAATGGGGAAAAAAAGGAAAGGGTAAATCAGGAATTTTCAAAAAAATTACCTATTTTTAGAATAAATAAGTGTTCTTAAGGAGCCAGTGTTGAAAGGACACCCAATGGTTATTCTGCACTCTCTGTTGTCACTCTGCCTGCAGTCCCCTGTGCCTCAGTTTCCCTTCAGAGCAGCTTCCCACTGGTTTCTTCCTGAGGCTCACATGCTTGAGCCAAGACAAGGGTCATTTGTATGGCAGAAGGCCAATCCCAGCCTTGCTGGAAGCTGAACACCATGAAGGGACTTGAAATTAAGTATTTTACCCAAATGAATAAAACATTGAGTGCTATTTTTAGAAGCTTGACTGAGTTCTGACAGACTCAGTACTTTATTTCAGCTAATCTCACCTCCTGAGCCCAGGGCTATCCTCTGCACTCCAGAATTCAGAAAGTAACATCATTAATGATTTTGATGGAATTTGCTACCTTTTAGCCAAGTGCATTCCTCTGGGGCCTGGAGGCTCATTTCAGAGGCAGTCTCCCATAGATAAGCTGCCTTGGCCAAACTTCCAAAAACTCGCTCAGATTATTTAATTGAACCTCTCACTCTCACAAGAAGGTATTGCTTAGTCTCAAAGACTTAATAGGTCTCCTGGTCTAGACAGTTCCCTCTGATCATTACAAGAGGTAGAGCCATTAATATCAGCTCATCAAGTTTTGCTGCTCTGTCATATTTTCCCTTCTTTTAATTTTACTGAAAGTGTTATATTAGCACAGTTCTTTTGAAGAAATGTGAGTATTTTTGGCCTGATTTTCCTCTTGACTGACCATATTTTCAAACTAGGTTATTTTCTTCATCAGCCCATTTTAATGACGAGTTTTATCTCCTTCTCAAAGGATGGGAAACACCCTTCAGGTGTGATGGCTGCCTCAGGCTTGTCACTGGGATCTGGTGGATGCAGCCAGACCTAAAAAGCACATATTTGCTTGTCCAAGAGTTTGCATGCATTATAAATTAGGGGCTTAAACACAGCACAGATATCCCACTTTTTTTGAGCCATTCCAGAACTCATTGCTTATGGGGAGAGAGCAGTGTGGGATAGAGTGTCAAATGACAAAACTGATCTCTCTTAGGATCCTCTTCCTCCCTGAAAGTTGCCTGGATTGGTGATACCACTTCAGCTTTCTCTCTGATAGACACACGAAAGGCTCCCAAAACCTTGTACTCGTTCACTTAATTCCAGTAGTTACAGAAGAGAGGCATCTTCAAAGAAACAAACAGGCTGGGAAATCCAACAAGGAAGCTCTTTTTTATCATCCTACTCATTTATTGAATAGACTGCATCCAAATTTAGACACCTGTAAAAATCAACAGAAGTGGTAAAAATTGCCCAGCAATGCTCTGATAGTAATTTTCAAGAAAAATGAAATGTATATCTTTTCAGAGAACTCAGCAGGATGCTGCCTTTTCTTTCTTCCCCTTATCGTTCATTGTATTGAGGATGGAATTAATGATTTTCTCAAAGGCTTATTCCTTTCAGAAATCAGTTCAGAAAAATCATCTGTCTTGACAAAAGAGCCAGAACTCTTCCAAACCAGGCCTTGCTAACTAATATATTGTTCCTCGAACTTTGATGACCTTTACAAGCACTTCAGCTCGGAGGATATATCTCATCTCACACACGTCGCTCACACCAGCATGCAGGTGAAGGCAATGTCACAAATGTGCATTACCCCCCACACAAATGATGAATCTTCCATGTGAATATTAGAACTTGCTTAATGTGACTTCAGATAGTTGAAGGTTTTGATGGAGACACCAGGGGGAAATAAAGGAAAAAAATGTGGAAGTTGTTAAAACATGTCTATAGATAGGAATTGTCATTTCCTACTCCAAATAGGGGAGAAGATCATATGCTATTCTGGGAGCTACTCTGCCCCAGATAACAACATTTCTTCTGTCTGTCCTCGCTTTGTCAGGACCGGGTATCTTTCCTCTTGGCACCTCTCTTTGCCTTTCAGCAACCTCCTGCTCCTGTAACCTTCTCTTATTCACATCCTTCTCACCAGGCTGCTTTATCACCGTCTCCTTGAGATTCTCTGTTTCTTTCTTCCCTGGCCTTCAATCTTTTCCGATGTGCTCTAAGAGGATCTTTCTTATCCCATATCTTTCAGCTCTCGTCTTGCCTTCCCATCCCTGCTTATAAATTCCTTCTCTCTCAGCCTCCTCTCCCTCCCAGCTCTGTGGGATGGCTCAGGTAGAGGCAGCTATATGATCCTGTGCCTCCAGAAGGAACCTTGCACATCCCAGCCTGGACTTTGATGTCCCCAGGAGCAGCACTCCTGGCAGGTTGTCTCCTGCCATCAGGCACTGCAGCCTTGTGCTGCTGCCCTGGTTCTACTTCCCTATGCACTGGCAATGTGTTGCTGCTGCCAGGGTGGTTTGGGGGAGATATGGGGTGGCATGATGAGGCAACCAGAAACTTTCTGCCATATTTTGCAGAAAGTCCTAGAACTGAATTTTCCATGCCCCCTGATATGGAAAGAGCCCATTGGGATAAGCTCCCCAGGGAAGTGGTGGAGTCACCATCCCTGGAAGTGTTCAGAGCACAAAAGGACATGGTGCTTTGTGCTCTGGTTTGGTGGCCATGGTGGTATTTGGTCAAAGGTTGGACTTAATGATACTGCAGATTTTTTTCTGGCCTTAACGATTCTAGGATCCTGTGATTGTCTGAAATACAGGCTCTGCGTGTCTTTGGGTCCTCTGACCCTTCCCCATCTCCAGGTGCTTCCATTGCTGATGTGGGGGCTTGATGTGGAGTCTGTGAACTTACTGTATGAGACTGTATTCATTCAGACCTTTATCTCAAGCCTATTTAATTCTTTATGTGAAAAAATGCAGTCAAAACATTCAATTCAGTGTAAATCAGACACTTGGCTACTCAGGTAACAGAAAAAAATTCTCCAAGTGACATTTTTGAGCTAAACAGTCTCTCCCAGGCCATCCCCCTTCTCAGGACTGCCTGTGCAGATGCACTCTCACAGGACTGGGTTTAGTCCAGCTGGTTTCTATTGTGAAGCGGAAAAAAAATTCTGGCAAAGGCTTGTTATGGAAGAGAGGCCACACAGATGTGAGGGGTGAGCTGAAAAAGAGGCATTTCAGCAAGAAACTGTGCTCTGTCTGAGCTCTCTGAGCAACTAGCCCCTCTTTCATAGGGTGAACAGAAATGGCAGGACCCTCTTGTCCCTAAATCTTGGCTTTTCTGGACTCTGATGTTGTGAACAAGGGTAGCATTCCCCCCAGGGAGCTGTGCTGTACCTCTGGCTGATGGCACCAGTGATGGTGCAGCTTTGTGTCCTCTCTACTCCATGCGATGCCTTATTGGTACCAACCCATCCCAGGGTAAGTTCATGCAGAAAACTCCATTTAAGCAGTGATGAGTGTGTGATTGCTGGTGCAGCCCTGTGAAACTCATTGGAAAAGTCACCACTTTGCCATTTCATCACTGTAACTTAAGGGAACAAAACCCTGACAAAAAATGACACATGAATTTTCCTGTTAACCTTTAAGTGCAATCACAGTCCATATTTTGAATGGCCATACAGAGACAAGGAATCCTTCATGAACCCAGCTGGAAAACAACAGATCTATTTTTACTGGATGTTTTCAGGCCTTATTCAGTACATAAAAATTAATGGGCAAAAATTATCTACATTCCTGTGCTATTAAAAAGGAAACAAAAAAACCCCCAAACCACCTCATTCAATTTCTCATCTTGTACCAGCCTGTTCTAACAGGAACTGAGGCAGTTTGCCAAAGGCTAATGATTCAGTTTTATATGATTAGTTTCTTTAGCCAGAACCAGATATTTAGAGGAACTAATAATTTGTTGCACTGCTAATCTCTAAAATGCCTGCAAGGACTCACATCTAACCACACTGAAGTGTAGTCATGAATCTTTTTGTTCATATTTTTGCTCTATGTTTTTGGAATTTATATGTTAATGTAAGAAAAGAGTAGTGACAAGATTATATGACCCATATAATTTTTCACAAGTTGGCATCACAAGGATGTATAAGCAAAAACAACATAAGGGAGAAGTACCTAGATAGAAGCTGGAGGTTTAATTAGAGAAAATTACGTGGCTATAAAATTGTCAGTATTATTCATAGCTGACCTTGATCAATCAAACTGTCTTTAAGTGGGGGCACAGCATAACCTGACTCTGTTTCTGCAGTTTGGAACAGACTTCTGTATCTCAGAGTGGCATTTCGATGGTGGCTGATAATTTGGGATGCCTTTATTCTTGAGTGTAACATGGAAAGAACTCTGATATTCAGAAATGTGGTGAAAATCAGTTCCCTTTACGATCACTTGTGCTGGGCCTTTTGGACTCTGATATGCTCAGGATTAGTGATCATTTCTAAAAATGAAGCATGTTGTAATATAGACTTTTTTTCTGTTTCCCTCTAAGCCAACACAACTGGGGTTCATAAGGGAACCTTCAGGCCTCTTTATGATGCTGACTGTAATACCATTAAACACTGCATTTACTGGTGCATATCACACAGTACTTAAGCTCCCAAACAGTTGAAAAGACATCTGCCAAATCTGCAGATAACTACTGTGAAAAATGTTGCCCTTTTCATTCTGTATCTGAGGCAGCAGTGGGAGCCCACCTCTTGATTCCTGAAATCTGCAATGCCTCTTTTTTCTCCCCAGGTGCTGCACTGTGAAAATCAACATATAAAAAAAAAAAAAGCAAAAAAAAAAAAAAGCTTTTCAGTAGAAAAGGAAAAGGGGAAAAAATAGAATTTTCCTATAATAACTTGACTCAGATTGGACCCTGTGGCTAATGCCCATCTAAATTGTCATAAAAATTAACATAGGAATTACCAGATCAGAATGTCACAGACTAATGCTCCATCTGGTCCAGCGTTCTGTTTCCAGAAGTGACTTACACCAGATGCTTCAAGGGAGGAATAAAATATGAAACATTTAGAGAATGCTTTAAGTGCCCTAACCAGCCACTAACGTGGTCATTGGGCAGCTGCTTGGAAATCTAGTGGCAGAAGGAGCCTGCCAATGTTTCTGCTTTCCTAGTAAATAGAGCAAAGAAATGCACTTCCCTATGGGACATTGGTATCTGCTGTGTCCAGCCCTGGGTACATTTATAATTCCTCCTTCCTGGAGCACTCACGTGCATCCAGATGCACACACAAATCCTGCTCTCTTAAGTGCAAAAATTGTGCAAGGGTTGCAACGTGAAGGATTTTATCAGAGGTGAAAAGTTGCTCAGGAGGCTCAGGGGCAGGATTTGTTTTAATGAAGCAAAGACATTTCCATCTGATCCAGTCACCTTAAAATCCCTTTATAATCAAAGGAGCAATAATGGCACTTCCAGGTCCTGCCTCTTCTGTCTGGGTTTAGATGCCTGCTTTTGGAGCCAGTGACTTCACAGACTTGAACTCCATTGACTTCCAAAGGCATCCAGGATGGCTTTGCTCAGACCTCACATGTCTGTGTTTCACCAAATGAGTCCCACCTTTGGTGGCAAAGCTAATATTTTCAGAATGATAAGGGGCTTTAAGGAATTAAGATCCAAAACAGTTAAGGCTCTTGAGGACATATTTCAGACTGTCCCTTTCCTTAGCCTCCCTTATCGCCCAGCAGTAATTACATCTAACGCAGTCTGGATGATTATGGGAGAGGGATAAGGAGCTTTTCCCCTCTAACTAGCAGCTCAAAATGATCCATCTTCATAATGACCCAAATGTGTTGGCAGTAGATGGCCATGAATGGGTTGATTGCATCGCTAATGGTTGATCACACAAAATGCCCTCTGGATTAACATTAATTGGTCACCTTGGTGGGGACTTCAGCTGAAAAATCTGTCTGAACAGGGGCAGCAATAGGGTTTTGCTTCCCCTGTAGAATTTGTCCTTTAAAGGAGGAAAGCCCCTGAGGGAATGGTGGCACAACCACTGGATGTAGAGAGTGACTTGTCCTCCCCGTGCCTGGCATCTTCCAAAGTCACTACATCTGTGTCTGTCCTAATTGCTTTCTATTTCTTGTTGTTTATAATTCAGTATTTGTTTATCTAAAATACAGGTTATATTCTTAGGGGTAGAAAATACCTTTCTGTGTATTTTCTTTGAGTCTAATTTGTTGACCTTTCATGTTATGATTTTTTGCCTGCAATGACTGGCGACAAGCTGACTTTGGTGGCTGAGCAACTCTAGTGAAAATAATACCAGGGCTGGTAAACCATTGCTATTCCTAACAACCCAGGAATACACAGGATAGATAAACAAAAGCAGAAATCTTCAAGGCACAGTGTTGTATCACCAATCAATGTCAGAGAGCAATATAATATCGAAAGACAAAACACACTCACCCAGAGTGCAACACACCATTAAATACCATGTAGACAATTTTATCTGTGCCTAATAAGGGAGAGAAATAGAAACTGCCTCTATAAAATAACATCTATTAAGCCTGAGAATGAATCTACACCATGGATGGAAAATTAATTTTTAAAGTGTAAAACCAGGTATTGTTTAATGCCTGCCCTCACAAGGACACACAGTGACAGTTTTTATTTATCTAAAGAGTAAGTGCAAAGGGGAAAACTATCCTTAGGTCTTGATGTAGACATGGCACAGAATAATGAGCTTGGAAATTTAACTTTCCAGCTGTAGCAGCTGGGCTGGATTGCCTATGGAGGTTGTCAGAACTCCATCAGTGGAAGTTTCTAAACCAGGGTTGGACAAATAATCTGACAGGAACTTCTTAACTCTTTAATTACTTTGTAAATTGGTTTATTTTAATTTAATTCTAGAGAATCAAGGCTTTCTTACAACAAGGTGTAATATAATTCGCTGTAATTTGTTATACGTAGAGCAGGTTTACAGTGAACTGTCAATCTACCAAAATTCAGTGGAGGACAGCCCTGGAGCTCCTTGGTCTGAAAGTTACTGCTTAGCTGGGCTGCCACAGCTGCAGGGTGCCTGGAAAGCTGAGATGCTCAGAGAGATCTGGTAACTCTGACCAGTGCATCTTCCCATGGATCCCAGATCTCTTGTCTATTTATATTTGACAATTTGTAACAAATTTAGCCTTTCAGGGGTTGATTTGACTGGTTTTTGTGTTTCTGTCTGTCCACTTCTCTCTCCTACTCACTTTCTTAGCCCTCTTGCTCGCAAGCAAGAAGAGGGATTCATCCAAATGTCCCTTAAAGTGGACAGGAGACCTTGAAGTCCTAAGTCTCTTTTTCTGCAGTGCAGAAGTTCAAGACTTTGGGCTCCTGAATGCACAGCATGTCATGGATCACTGGGGCTCTTGGTTGAGGAGTCGAGACTTCACAGTGAACCCAGTGGTGCAAATCAAAAGTAGGTGTTGCTGTAAATATGCCATGTAGGTGGGAATGGAAGTTTTCAGGTAGTTGATTCAGACATCAAAATGAAAAAAACTCTTTAATTTTGATGCCTTCAAATAAATACCTACCTTTATTCCCTTATTCCTGTCTAGTCTCTGTTTTTTAGGTGGCCACCTCAGGCATCAATTTCTTTCTGGTCAATATAAGTAAGAAGATTTTGACTCTTGGCACTGAATTTCCATGAAGATGTTTGGTAGCTTGTATGCCACAGTCTAAACATGCTGGTGGAGATGGGTCAATTTGCTTTCTCTTCTCTACAGCTTTTATACAAGCTGAGACACAGAACACATGCAGAGGAGGGAGGGAGAACCCGTTAAACGCCTCATACTGGGACCTTAAAATCTGTGTAGCTGAGTTTGATGAAGACACTGCTTGCAAAAAGTATAAAATCTATAACAAATGGGGCCTTCTGTGACAGCCAGTGGAGATGGCAGGTTGTCTCAGATTATCTTGTTCCACCCAGAGCCCATGCTGCTTTCAAGCCTTCTCTCTTCCATCTCCTGCAGACTGGAAATCAGCCACTGAGTGTGACTTGGAATAACTAAGCAGGAATAGGTGCTGCATTTTGCAAAGGCTCCATGCCTGTCTATGTGCACTTATATATGAGAAAAGACATTTTTACCCCCTTCATATTTCTCTGGCACAGTGTGTGGATGTGGCTGAAGTATTCGTTTGAGTTAATATATATGCAAATAGTAGAGGCCATTAAATAGACATTATTTCCTCCTGCTAGTGATCTTCAGCACTCTTACACTGCTGCACTGTGGCTTCTTCCCAGTGCTTTTTGCTTGCAAACAGCTGATTCCTTGCCCTGTGAGGGCTGGTGCTTCCAAGGAGCAGGGGGCAGGCTCAGGAGCTCACTGAAGCTCCCAGCATGAGGGGCTGGAAGGCAATGCCAAAGAAGGGAGCTGCTTGTCCTCAGCCTGCCCACACAATGGCTTGCACAGGCCTGCTGTGAGCCAGATCAATGTGCTGATAAGTGAACTGACCTGCCCTGAAAATGACCTGGTAAAAAAAGATGAATTTTCTGATCCACCTCACAATGTTTTATTGCCACAACCGAGGTGGCCACACACTGCAGTGTGCTACATATTTAAGGGAGGAACTTCATTGAACGTATCTCCTGGGTTTGTCTGTTATTGAAATAAAGTGAGCAGGAGTTCGTGTTCAGACATCTGTGTGGCTCACACAGGCACCATCTGACAGGGCAGTGTGGGATAACAATGGGCATGTTGTTCTTACTCTCCTGATAGCGGCAGTCAGCAGGAAAATACTGTTTGGGGGTGACTGTCTCCCTGCTGGAGACTGGCAAAGGTTGGCATCCAATTCCCTGCTTCTGAGCATGCAGCAGAATCAGTGTTGTCAGTGGCAGAATGAGTACAACCAGTCCTGCAGTCAAGGGAAGAACGGAACACCTCAGTTTTCTGTATTTTGGCCAAAAGCTGCCGTCATCTTTGGAGACTACAATGGGCAGCTCAGGCTGGAGAGATAGGGGAAAGCCGGAGGTGCGAAATTTTTTCTCTCCAGGCTTCTATCCATTAGTCACAACTATCTGTGGGCAGAGCTGGGCACAGCATCTTCCTGTCACTGTAGCCTCGTGTGTTTGCACCTGTTTTCACCACAGCTCAGCTATACTGACACATATCCAAGCCTCAGCCATTTTAAGATCTTCATGAAATGAGGTGGAGAGCTGGGTGTTTCAGTCCTGCTCCTTTTACTTCTGGCAGTTACTTCTCCTCTTGCAATAGTACAGGGGGTATTTTTCGTCTGTTTGTTCTCCATGGGTTTTGTGTCTCACTTTCCCCGTTCATTGGTTTGGGCTGTGGCTCTGGGGTTCCATATCCATTTCCAGAGTCAATTATTGAGCTGTGATGGGAATCAGAGTGTGATTCTGCTCCTTTCTCTTCTGAAGACATCATGAGCAAACAGGACTCCAGATTGCCATCTTTTCCTCTTTTGTAGCTTATCTTTGTTAGCTTTTTGTTAGCTTTTGCTCGTTTGTTTGGATTTTTTTATTTTCTTCACTGGTCAGAACATTCTGCATCCGGCTGTTGTGACTGATCCCCAGTGCAGGGGTACGATCAGATTGTGTCCTGGTGAGCAGGTAATGCCTTGGTGCCAAATGGACCCATGGGCTTACATAGGTAAATGGAGAAAGTTAGAGCAGTCCTAAGAGCACTTTCATGGGGCAGTGTGTTCTCACTGGGAACAGAAAAGGGTCACAGCTGGTGCTCACAGTGCAGCTGAGCATCAGGTCCAACTTGCAAAGATGTTTGCCTAATTCTGTCAAGGGAGCTCTGCGAGGAGTAAGAAATTGGTAGCAGCTTTTCAGGATTTTTTAGTGCAGTCACCCTGTCACCCTGTCCCCCTCATAAACCACTCAACCGTGATCTCAGATTCGTGTGACATTTATTCATTTCTACTTTTATTAGGAAGATACCCCAGAGTTAGATGGTCACAAACCATTTTCTTATTTTTACCTTGCATTTGTTTTTTCTGGTTTATATATATCTGTCCTGTGTCAGTATTAAATTTGGGGTTAAATAGCTCTTCCCCATTTCTGCTTCCTTTCCAGTATATTTATAGATGGCAGCCTTACTTTAACTAGGCTCCTGTAGTTTCTGTCACAAGACAGTTCTCCACTGCCCCAGTCATCTGCCAGCCATTATTTGCATCTGTTCCAGTTTTGTTTTCATTTCTCATGAATATGAGTGGCCAAAATTGCACCCACTATCCAAAAGAGGCGTCAGCAGTACTCTGTGATTCCCTACTAATATTTCTCAGCCTTTACTGGAAAGCAAAGACTTTCCCAGTAACTCCTTGCAGTGCAGATTTCATTTTCACCGCCTTCCACACCGGTGGTTTATAATCCTGTGATCAATTACTGCAATCAAATCTTCTTCCTCTTCTGTTAAATTTGTGAGCTGCTATAGGAACCAAATTATACTTACAGGAACACACATAGTGTTATTGCTCTTAGTAAATGCAGCTGAGGTGGGATTTTGAGCTTGCAGTAAATATTCTGGGATGATTTCACTCCATTATGTTTAACTAAATTACTGGGTAAAAGCTGAGCATCTCACCTTACTGGAAGCAAAGCAGCAAAACCCACAGGAGCAGTCACTGCTGTGCTGGATGGCACAAATGTGTAACCCACCAAGGCAGCCAAATGGAGAAAGTTAATACTGAAGTATCACCTGAAAGAACTTGTGGGAAATTTCACATTTGTGGTTGCTTTTTTTCCCAAAACATCAGCGTGACTTTTTTGTACCTATGTTTGTCTCCTTTCTTCGTCTCTTTCTTACAAAATGCAGGTCATGTAGGTGAAGTTTCATGGTTCAACGAGGAGAGAACAGGAATTAGACTTACATCTTACATTTGCCGTAAGGAAGTTTATTTAGAGGTCGGAGTTTATGGAAAGGAGTTGAAGGACATGAGAGTGATTTGGTCATTAACAGCTGGGCTCTACTCCGACCTCCTCGAACCCCCTCACCTTGTCAGCAAGACCTTGCAAATGCCAGTGCTTTGACATTTGTGGGCTTCAGACTTCCTGAGTCTAGAGAGAAGTTACTCTCCTAAAGTGCATCTGTCAGTGTGTTGAGTGTAGTGAATGAACTTCAGCAGTTTATTTCTGAATTAGAATTTTATCGTGAAACCATGTTAAAAATGTGCTGAAAGCCACTTTTCAGCACATTACAATGTCAAAAGCCCTTAACTTGGTGAAAGCATTTTGAATGATTCTGCAGTGGGTTTAATTCAGAAGCAATATTTTCCCTTGCTCCTAACCACAACATTCAAACCAGAAAGCAGGAATCCACAAAGTAGAGTCATGTCTGACCTTGGCCTGGACGTGCTGTGTTGTTTATAAGCCCCGGTCACAGCACGCAAAGGAATTCTCCTGAACAATTTCGCTTCTTACAGCATGGAAAGCCAGAAACTCATTCCCATCTTTTAAGGACAAAAGAATATAAAGCACATTCTTCTACTGCTTAGAGGAACCATATCACTGAGAGATTCCATTTCATTCAGGGTGTCACTGGAGTCCAGGAAAGTGCACTTTCAGCTGTGGGTGTCTAGTGGTGCATGAACAAAGATAGGAAAGAGAAGAATAGCACTCAGATAGTGACCCAGCTCTTAGTGGGCAGGCACATGTCAGCGTAAAGCTGTCACCCTGGTTCTGCTCGGAGGCACAGCTCCATGCAGAAGTCACACAGCTGTGCCTGCAGTCAGAGCACGTGCTCCCAGAACAGCACTTGTCTGCACTAAGCTTGACTGAAGTGCTTGGGGCCTCAATACTAATTGCATAACATCAAGAAGGGTTTCTACACATTCTCTTACATCTAACTAATCATTAACTAATCTGACTAACAATAAACGCTAAGAAAATTGAAATATTCTTATCTGTCTCTTCAGTGGCAGTCAGATTAAGGGTGTATTGCCAGAATGACAGAAAATTAAGGCTGAAAAAGTTTAGAATACTCTTAGATAATTGAGAGGCTGATTACTGAGGGGGTATGAAGAAAGTTAATGAGGTATAGCTAGTCCTTTCAGATAAACATGAGATGAGGCACTTTTATTTTTTATTGGTGAGATAAAGGTCAGATTCCACTGCCATTAAAATAAATGGGGATGCTCCTCATGGAAAAACATTAGGACTCTGATACCAAATGCAAGAATAAAATAATCAAATACATCGGCAGGACCAGTCTGTCATTTCTGTAATTAACACATAACAGCTCTTGGTGTCAAGTAAATTTCGTATTCACGTTTGAAATGGAGCATTTCGTGAAACATTTGAAATGGAGCATTTCGTGAAACATCTCACAGCCGTTAGGAAGTGTGGCTCAGGTCCCAAATTGTTGGTCAATGCACATCCCCATATGGGTTTGCTGTACCATGTGAGTAGTGACACCTTGCACAATTAGAACACTACAAGTTCGGACCCACAACACTTCTGCCTTTCCATGAAGAGAAGGAGAGGAAAGGTTTCATAAGGGCCGTGTGGGTATTGACCAGAATATCAAATGTGGTCTTACATTCAGTGCAATCTGATCAAGTGCACACTGCACTGTGTTGTAAGATGCGAATTTTTCTGTGATGCTGTAACACAACGTTTTCTGTGATGCTGTGACACAAAGATGAAGATGTGTGGCAGCACAATGTGGCAAAGAAAGTAGTCACATAAGAATGTGGTGGCCACCCCTCGTCTTATTGAGACAGCCAGGCAACACACCAGCTATTCAAAGCAACTCTCTTTTATCTGTCTCTACTGGATGAGTTTCTTCCAGCTC
Source organism: Gymnorhina tibicen (assembly GCA_013399875.1). Classification (NCBI taxonomy): domain Eukaryota; kingdom Metazoa; phylum Chordata; class Aves; order Passeriformes; family Artamidae; genus Gymnorhina; species Gymnorhina tibicen. The sequence goes on from VXAZ01007730.1 coordinate 89,940, forward strand.
CTGGGTTACACCACCAGGCTTTCAATCAGAGCTGACACTTCAAAAGGGTGTCCTCTGCATACTCACATCTGTAGAGGTGGCCTGTTATGCTCCACCACACTGCGGGAGATCAGCTTTAACAGCTGTAACTGCCTGAAATAAATCAGTGTTTGTCAAACAAACTTATTTCCTCCTTCCAGAAATGGATTTGAGACATGGTAGGGGGTTTTATGTTTTACCAGAGAGGGATATTTCACACTCTTTCTGCTTTCTTTTCCATTTCCTGAAATTATAAAAGGGAACATAAGAAGACCAGATGTATGGACTATAAAACCAAATGGTCCTTCTCTCTTATAGTGCCCTATGAGCCAGATAGCACGAACTGTGATCAAAATTTTTATGGTTAGGACTTTCTATGGGAACTCCCTCCTGGATAGATTCTCTCAGCGATATCTTTCCTGTAGAATAAGAATTGGTATGATTTCCTGAGTAATTGATTGATTTTCAGGAAACAAAAAATTAACAGCTCTGTTTTTTCTATTCTATATGATATTTATTTTTTATTTAAAGAGGGATGAAGGGTTAAAAATCACTTGGGAGGAATGACAGGTCTCTAGATCCCCACAATCATAAAAATCTCCCACCCTTAGGAAACCACAAAAATAAAGTAGAAAGCACCACATGAGGTATTTCTCAGCTTCATTCCCTTGCAGCACATTGCAGATATTTTTGTAATATCATGTGATTTCCATACTCCTTAAGTAGCTTGGGAATTTTTTTCTTTTTTTTCCCTTTTTTTTTTTCATATAGGATTAAAACAATCCCTTTGTAAAGACTCATCATGACGGTGCTTTAAAGTGCCATGACTGTCAGCTCACAAGTCATCTTAAAGTTGGATGGCTGACATAATAGCATCTTTTTTTTTTTCACTGACCTAAATCAAGCATTGGATGGATCAAGACTTCTCCCTATGTCATCTCAAAGAAGGGATTTTGGCTTTCTTTTTTTTTGTGCCCATGTTCAGCTATTGGTTATTTTATGCTGAGCTGTGAACTGTGTGGTTGTTGGAAGCAGCATTAAAAGCCAGGGAGTGCCTCTGTTTTCAAGAATATCTATCACTCTACTGTTTTAGGCTCCAGACTGGTTGTAAAATACATCTACAGCTGTATAGGATATGTATTTGATCTGCAGACCTCAGAGATGAACAAAACCAAGCTGTCCAGAATGAAGAGATTTAAAAAAATATGGAGGGTGAGTGAAAAATATGCATTAGCCTATCAAAAAGATTGCAATGATAACAAATAAATTGCAAGCAGATAATTCTGGTGTTTGTGGACAAGTTGTCTGGCTGCATGCACATTACTTGATTGAACTTTTCATTGCAGGGTTTGATTTTATGCTTTTTTTTTTTTTTTGCATAATAGCTGCATCTTCGCAAATTTCTCGAGACATTAAACATTAACATTTATTTGACTTCTGAGAAAAGTTTCAGGGAATTTGCAACAACAACATTTATACAGTAAGAGCTCTTGAAGAAACTAAGCTAAACTGATTTCCTCGGTGGCCTTTAAAAATGCCATTTAAGGTTGGATGAATATAAAAAAGGCATTACAAAAAAACCAAGCCTCTTTTCCCCTCAGGCTGTATTTTAGGGCTGAGATATACTGTAGAGTTGAACTAAATGGGACCTGGTTAAAGCCCTTGCAGGGTGTCATTGTCGTCAGGTGTCATTGGAATCTAGCATGATGGCCAAATTAAATACTAATAGATTGTCATATTTACTTTATAAACAATTGCATGCCTTATAGGTTGGAAATAAGAGAAATTAAACAGATGATTCTTCAAAAAGTGTGAAGTTAATTTGGTGCAACAAGTGAAACTGGTGTCTGTCTGATGTCTCATGAACTGGGTTTCCTTGAAAAGTTTGGGGTTAGTTTTTCTCATTGTTAGATTTGCTGCAAACAGTAGACATTTAAAAAGGAATTTTAAAGTCTTTAAATACATTTGTTTGGATGCTTTCAGAAGATGGGGCTCTGATATCAGTTAATTATATAAATTATATTGCATTATTAGTTAAATAATGTGTATTTTCCCTGATCTGAAGCTCAGTTGACTTGCTTAGTGATAACATTGATTTGACTACTTTAAATTAGCTTTGATTTGATATTCTATCAATGATGAGAAATGGTTAATTTCCATACTATTCAGCAATTTATAGTCAGGGCATTGAGTAGCAGAGGATATTCACATTTATAAGTCTGTCTTCAAATAGATGTAACATCTCTATTTATGGTTTTGTTTGTTGAAAAGTGTTATTGCCTGAGTGAAAATTATATTTTAATCATCATACAAGTTTCATTTGTGCAAACAGGCAGTTTCCTTAGAAATTAAAACAGATCCATTAAGCATAAGTAGATATTATATCATATTAAGTGACATGAGATAATTACTGTAGTCAAAGCACGGTACTTAAATGGGCTCCGGGAGTGGTTTAGTTGTAAGAGATAAAATGTCCTTCTTGGATAGAAGTATTTTATTTGCATATAGCCATGTATGTTTTTGTGCAGCTGAACACTTTGTCCTTTACCTCCTATTTGTGAAAGCTATTTAGCTGCAGGCTATTTAGGCATCCTTTAATTGATGCATTTTCTGCTCTTCTCCCTGAAGTGTTTGTCCCTATTCCATCATTGTGGTACCTGGGATTTCAGGGTAATATAGCTCAAAATTAAATTTCTGCAGAATCAGGTGTCAGTTTAAATACTACTGTTTCCTTTTTTTTCCTGCTTCAAACTATTCTGGATAGGAGTACATCAAAATCTCAAAGAGGGTTTTTATGCTTGGGATTAAACCAAAAAGGTTAGACCTTATATTGTGCAGAGTCTGCTTTTATAATAAGCCATAATATATTTATGCAGGAGATTATGTTTCTATGACATGGCAGTCAGTCCCTTCCTCCACTTAACTCTCAGCACTAACTTGCTCGGTATTTATGGATATATCAAAATTATGATTTACACTGTACTTATCATTAACATCCCTTGCAATAGCTCTCCGTAGTTCTTGCCATCCTTCAGAATCCAGTCATAAAATGAAGAGATTAACAGATAATTAAATTAAATCCTTAATTATTTGGGGATGATGAATTCACTCTGTGATTCCAGAAAGGTATAGAGAGTCTTTTTCACAAGCAGTATAAATTGAAACCAGTGGAGCTGTGATGATTTATGCCTTCTTGACGATCTGACTCACACTGTTAATTTTCTGCTCCTCTTTAAAAAACATATTAATAAAAAATGGATGTAGGAACTGTTTATTAAAATATGAAGCTTTCAAGATATTTTTGAAATATTATGTACACTCCAAGAGCAGTGCTTGAAAAGTATCTGTCATTTTTCATACCAAATAGAATGTCCTTCATTAAAAGGCAGGGAAACTTCACTTTTGTTTCTCCAGAGGTTTCTGCCATCCATGGGAAGCTTCTCATTGCTTTTAATTAATTCTTGATCTGGCCTGTGTTTCATGCCGATCTCCAAAGTGTTGGAATATAAGACCGACAGTTAAATCTTCCAAAGTGTTCGGCAGGTATCCACTCCTGCTGGAGAAGTGGCTGGTTACTATACACTCCTGAAGATACAGGCAGCTCATCACACTAAGGACATAAAGCCAAACTTACCAGAAAAAAAAAAACAAAAGAGAGAAATGAAGTATAGGGTCAAAAAAGCAGAAACAATAAGCAGTCAATCTTCCTGTACTCAATTCTGAGTGCCTTTGCTCAAAAAAAATCTGCCTACAGTCATTATAAAGCAAATTACAGATTATGGTATTTGATGGGAAGGCTGGGCTGTGGTGAGGACTGAGGGTTATAATATTTACCTTAGGTACTGGGCTGTTTTGAGACCTTGTTAGTAATGGTTCTTCCTGATGCAGAGATGTCTGGTTAACACTTGCCCCAGCTTGGAAGGAAACACCATGCCGAGTGTTGTTAGGAATAAAAAAGTAAAGCAATTGTCATGGAAACATGAAAATTGATATGAAAGTATATAATGGCTACTTCAAAGCCAGTGATTCTCTCGTGTAAACCTTTATTTAGAAAATGTCTGGAGCAGACATTATTTACTCAATAGGACACTCCACTGTGATCCATCATACCTGTAACTCTTCAAGCTCCGGGTTTTTTCAATGCATTTTTGACCCAATAGACTGTGATGGCTGTAAAACCCTATTATGGCCTTTCAGGCTAAGTGTTTGAAGGGGTGTTTGAAACAAATATGCCTTCTTTAAAAATCCCTATAATTTGCTCTGGAAAATGCTTATGGTAGCGGGCTGGAGTAATTTGTTCTCTTCAGGAACATCTCCTGGAACTGTCAATGATTCCATCAGGCAGCTGTACTTTCCTACTTCATAATTTCTGTATTTCAGGCTGTAAATTGGTATAAAAGCACTGATTTTGGAGCATTTTTTAAGTCTCTCTGATTCTTAAGTACATATCTTGATAAATATTATTTTAGGTAGCTTGTGTTAGCATGTGTAGAGATGCAAAAATTATGTCTTATTTCAGTGCTGTTAAAATACATTGTATTTTAAAAGAATTACAGCCTGAGTCCCAGCCTTAAAGGTAACAAGGCTGAAGTGTTTTAACCTGTTAACAGAATGTGTGTGCAGACTTTTAGGGCTTTCCCCCTCCCCTGAGTGGCAGTGATCTGCCCTTTCACTGCTGAGCACAGGGTATGAGTGCGAGTTCCAGCTTGTGTGGGTTCCTATATTCTCCTTGCTCCCTGTAATACATCCATCAGGCAGCAATATGGTGCAGCTTTAAACCTTTTTTGGAGAATTCCATGTCTTCCTTGCAGTCTGCAGGACAGCTGCTCCTGGGCTGTGCTGTGTCAGAGCATCCTGCAGCAGCTCTGCCTAAGCAAGAACTGATGTAAGAGCTGATGGCCCCAGATCTGAATGAGCAAAGATGGATTTAGGAGAGGAACATGCATCTCAGCAAATTTCTTGATGGTTTTTTTCTGCCTCTCTCTCTAGTAGCTTTTAATGGGGATGCAGAAGTCCATCAATTAATGCACTCCCCCCTTTCCATTTCCAAGGATGCTGCTCCCATCCTCTGCAGCAGGCACTAATGGGGGAAGGATGACTGAGAGAAGAGTGGGAGAGAGGGAGGAGGCATCTGAAAGTCTGTAGATGACCCTCAGCACAGGCAGGTGGGGAAAGGCTTGGGCAGCCTCCGGCCCCTGGCTGAGCACATCCTCCCCTCCTGCAGCAGAGGATGAGCCTGCAGCACCCATGGGTGCCTGCCCGGGGAGAGGTGGAGCAGCTCTCTGGCAACTTGAGCAGCGGGGACCTGCCTGAGGATGATCTGGTTAGTGCTGGCAGGTAGGAATGGGGTCTGAGAGGAGCAAAGATGACAGAGATTCCCCAAATCTGAGGTACAAGGGTGGCAGATAGGTTGGGGGAACTGCTTATTGTGTTGGCGGAGGGCAACAGTGGGGTCAGGATTTCTGCTTTTGTGGTCCTCCCTTTGCTTTCTCCTCTCCTCCCTTTGATGGCTTTGTGATCAGATGGAGGAAAGGAGGAGGATAGAGGAATTTGGATGGAACACCTCACAGCACCACTGCTTCTGCTGGGACCAACTCCACTCCCTCAGACTCCTTTGTCCTCAGGTAAGGAGCAATAGTGAAAGAAGGTTGTAGACAGGTGTGGGTCAGCTCTTTTCTCACAGGTAACAAGCCACAGGACAAGACTAAAGTTATGCTAGGGGACGTTTGATTGGGTATTAGGAAAAATTTCTTCACCAAAAGAGCTGTCAGGCTGCCCAGGGATGTGGTGGAGTCACCATCCCTGAAAGTGTTCAAAAAATGTATAGATGTGGTGCTTAGGGACACAGTTTAGTGGTGGACTTGGCAGTGTCAGGCTAATGGTTCTCAGACTCAATGATTTTAGAGGACTTTTCCAGCCTTAATGATTCTATGATTCTGTGTGGGTTTTAGTTCCTGTGTCTGGGGAAAGGTTTGGCCATGTTCACTTCAAGTCCTCCAGTTTCAAGGACTTCTCATGGCTGAATCAGGAGGCTCCACCATCCTCCCCTTGAAGATTCGTGTCCTGACCCAGGACTCAGCCATGCTCAAAGGGCTCACTTGGAAAGTGTTCAGACAAGTGAACCAAGAAAACTCTTGAAAAACAACCAGTTGCACATAAAGGTGGATCAATCACTGATAACTTTCTGCTGATGAAAGTGAAAAGGTCAAATGTTCACCTTGAGGAGGTATTTGGCCCTTTGTTGCTCTCTGTGTGATGCATTTTTCTAGTGAGGGTGGCTGAAAACAAAATGCATTGATTTAAAATAATAAGGGAAAACATTTTAATACGTTTTTGAACATAACATTTTACTATGTTCTTGGACATAACAATTAGTGCTGCAGATGTCTTCCATGCAAAGATGAGTCTGCTTAAACTGGTCTTAGCTTTTCAGGGCCTGTCCTTTGTGTCATGAAACTAGTGAAAAAAACCCTATAAATGAATAGAAATGTACATTACAGATTTTGCTATGTATTGCTCCTTTTGTAACTCTTACAAGGTTTCTAATTATACTTAACTGTTAGTACGAGGTGTCTTGGTTCAATATGGGAACTAAATTCACTTCATGTTTAAGGGGCAGATCTTTTACTGCTCATTCCCCAAGGTCAGTAGGGGACTCTCAAGTGTGGTAAAGCTGTTAAGTGTAAACTGGATTAGGGAATTTACACATGCTTGCAAATCTCAGTGAGCAGGCTTTAAATTGCTTGATTTAAGGTTTTAAGTGGACTTGGTAAAGCAATATACAAATGCGTCCTACTGCAACATTAGATACAAATGTAGGACACGCTATTTGAAAATGCTTCTTCTGCTTTCCATTTGAATTTTGCAAACTGCTATGGATAAAAAACAATATTGAAACTTAACACACTGATCCTGCAAACCCTTATTCAGGTGAGTGATTCCATTCACGGCAACAGTTCTTTTGGTTTCTGCGGGAACTGCCTGTAAAATTAAACATAGCTATAAATGTTTACTGCCCCATCAGAAAAAATTAATAAACTGTTGAAAAATGAATGGCATTAGGTGTTCAGTGTCCTGGCAGTGTTGTGAGGTTTTTGGATAGAGCTGATTGGGATGCAGCTGAGCCATAGCTACACAGACTAGGGACCTAAGGGTGGTCCTCTGATGGACTTGGATTCATCTCTCTTGCCTGTGAGATGTAAAACCCTGGCAATAAACTGCAAAGGAGACCCTCCCAGAGTGAAAAAGTCCTTCACCCCCAACATTTTGGCTGCCTTAGCAAGTTCCTTTCAGGTTATTTCATCTGAAGATATCAGAGAGGCTGCTTGTTTAGTACCGGGGATGACATCAGGATGTCTGTAGCACAAGGGCAGCATTTTAACCTAATTTTTACAAAAGAAATTACGCTCTCAGAATATCGTACTGCAATTCAAACACTTCAGCAACCTAAAGCTAAATTGGAAAATTGAGCAAGCAAATGAAAATGAAAATGAAAATGAGTAGTATTTCCAGCTTAACTCTTCTTTTTAAATCACTTTTCACCTGTGATCCTCCTTTCACAATAGACCATGCTAAGAAGTTGACTGTGCATCTGTTCATAAGATGCTGATGCTGTGCTGATGGCTGTCGGTAATCACTGCTAGCAGTGACAGCAGGCTGTAGGAAATTTACTTCAGCATTTATAGCCAGCATTTTCACTGTGAATGGTGAGATCTGAGATTACTGGAGTAAAATCCTTGTAGTCATAAGCAAACCTCCTATAGTGACCATGGCTCAAGTCTTAGATGCTGAAGGTCTTCTGGATGAAGGCATCTGATTTAACAAACCATGTGGCACAGGGACTTAACTGTATTGCTTGCACAAAGAGGTAGTTTCAAATACTCTGTTCTTATTTAAGTGAGATGCAACAAAATCATAATTGATATAATTTATTTTTAAATTATGAGGAGAGGGGAAAGGAGGAGGACAGCACTAGAATTCAGCCCTCCCATTCAGGGATGACACAAGAAGCTTGTCTGATTTTGCATTCACAGGATCATAAAATGATTAGGGTTGGAAGGGACCCTAAAGATCATCATTACTTACCTGCAGGGTGGAAGGGCCTCTTCCCACCACAGCTCAGTCTCATTATTGCTCTCTTCTCTACATCTGCACATCCTAAACTGCATGGACTGAGCTTCTCAGCACTAACAAAGCAATGATGGGGAGCTGGGACTTGGCCTTTGATTCATTTTCCATAGCCACAATGGTCTTCTTGGTCGTGTCTTGGGGTTTACGGAAATAAAGGGTCCGTATGCCACAACTGGATGTAGGAGTTTGAGCCCAATCTTGCTAATTTAAGTTCCTAAATAGTACCTAACCTCTTCCAAGGAGAAAAAAAAAACCCAAACAAACCTGTGAAGAGGCTTGTCTTCCAAAAAGTGTCAATGGGGCAGAAGCTGAATGTAACATATTTACATTTAGCAAAAAAAAATCTGTTTATGCAAAAAATATGGACTTTTTATTGCCTATATTTAAAGGACTGACAAAGTACTGATATCAAAAGAAAGCTCCCATCTCACACAATGCATCCCTTGCTGGTGGATGTGGGGCTGTCTCTGCCTGAGAACAGAAGGACAGTGGGTTAAGTCACCCTTGACTGTCAATTTTGTGGTTCTCTGAGGGCTTATCAGGAGAGATGGGTTGTCCTGCTTATCCCTGGGCCATGGTCCCAGCACAAAGACAGATCTTCTTTGTGGCATACCTGCTGCCTCCCCATTCCTCAAAGAGGTGAGGGGTCTCTGTGGTCTATGGGTCTGTGGGAACTGGGCTGTGCTGTGACAGAGCTCGCTGGCACCACAACTGGACTCCTCACCAATACAAAAAGCTGAGCACGGAGCAGCCCTGTCCCTTTTTCTGGCATCTCCATTGAGAAAGGCCTTTCTTACAGAGGCTTTCTTACCCATCTCAGTTAGCATTTGCCTCCTCTCAGTGGAGGGCAAGTGTTTATTACCCGAGACCTCTTGCATCTTTGATCCCACAAATAGCTTACACAAGCAAGAATGCACATGAACCTGGCCCAGGCTGGTGCCTGAGGAGCATTACTGCTGGTTAATTTGCATGTGCCCTGCTAAATTGAATATTTAATCTGAAAACTTTATAGGTTATACTCTTGGGAACAAATGTGCAGGATTTAATGGCAAATAACACAGTCAGTAAAGGCCTACTTATAATAATTTATTATTGGGTTTTGTGTGTGTGTTGCTTTTTTTTTTGTTTTAAAGAATGTTGAAATTGTCCTGGGACTCCTCTTGACCCTCTCTCCCTAGAGGGCAATCGTGACTTCTCCTCCTTTGCCCAGCAACAGCACTGGAGTGTGGGAAGGTGAAAGTATCCTTGAAGCGTGGCACAGAATAACTGTTTGGTAGATAATTGCTGCATTTAGACAGGCTACAGAATTAATGGTATGGAGTCCTTCTGGCAAAAAAATTGCATGTATTAGAGAAGCAGTGCTAATAATTCAGAATGCCTCTGCAAATGCAGAAGTTTGCATAACTGCACAAATTTGGTGAGTGCAAAAGCCATGTAAAAGTAATGATTTCTGGTGGCAGTAAATAAAATGGCATGACTTTCAGTTCATAAAGAATTTGTTTATGCAAACTCTGGAGTCTACTGAAATCTAAGGACTCACTCCCTTTGCCTTTTACTGCGTGCTGTGTGGCAAGGTGTCACCAGTTTCTGTCTTCAGGCAGGATGACTGGCTGTTGCCCACGCCTCATATTTGGTGAAAATCAGAGTGGTCTCCAGCCTAGGATGAAGATATCTTAATCTGGAGAACTGGTCAGGAAGGTGGTTACTTCCTTCCCCTCCAGTGAGTTTTGGACAGTTTTTCCAAAGTTAATAACCAGAAGATTTTTCCTTGCCATTTCACTACCAGAGCAGTTCCTAGATGGCTTTTCTCCTTGTTTCAGACATACCATTGTTGAGTTTCTGGCCATTTTTCTCCTGTGATGATTTCCTTTTATTACCATTGGCTTCCAAATAGCTCATATGGGAGGCAAGCAGGAAAAATATTTCTGTGTGTTGACTCTGTTCTCTTCTAACACCTCCAAGCGGGAAGAAGGGAGGTTTCTTGCACCATTCTGAGGTGAATCTTAATTTTATCATTCTTGCTCTTTGACGAAATGAAATGCTCTTTCCTTTTTCTGCACAAAGGAAGGGGCAACATCTGGAGCTGAGTGGTGCCAGCAGAAACACTCCTGCTGGTAAAAAGACCAAGAGGGCACAGATATTTAAACATTAGGTTGGATGGAGACCTGCTAGGGTACATCTGAGAGCCTGTATCTTAATTCTGTCAGCCTCAGAGACTGAGGAGGTCTATTTTAATATGTTGTCTCAGTCTCAACCATCTGGGAAAGCCATTTTTTGTTGTGGAAAGCTCTCTATAATCAAAAGTACCCATTTGTTTTGAACACCTCTGTTGTATTAGTGCATTAGAGTAGCTGAGCTGCATCCCACAGATGTCCTCAGAGGATAAAGAGGTGTAGTGACAAAGAACGGGGCATTCTGCTGTACCCCACAGAGTATTCCCATCGAGATTTTGGACTTGTAAAAAGCTGAATCTTTGGAGGGAGGGAGGCCTTGGTGTTGCCTTTGGGAATATATCCAAACTCCTGGCTGAAGAGTCAATAGTATGATAAAATTTAGGATCTTTTGGTTTGAAGGATCTGACCTGTACAGAGTTTGGAAAGGGTTTCTAGTGAGCATTTCTTGCCATTCCTTCATTCCTTCTCTTGCCCTGTTGTTGCTCCCCATAAAGCTTGGAGCAAGCACTTGCTGGACCACAGGAAAGAAACAGGTTTATGGCTGTTCTCTGAATTTCAGTTTTTATTGCCTTTTTGGGGGCTGTTCCTGAGAACTAAGCATCTCTGAAATAGTAACTTGATTGACAATAAGGAGATGGGACATTGCTCTCCACAGCTGCTACAGTCTCAGGCTGTGTACGGCAATTGATGGGGCAAAAAGTCCTCTTGAAGAAGGACAAATCACTCCATTGTCTTTCTTTTGGTGAAGAGCAATCCTGTCTGGAGTACTTGAACACTGATAGATGGCTGCAACTAAAAGACACAGTAGGGTGGACTGAAGTTTTTGACACTTAGTTCTTCACAGAGGTGCTCTAAATAGATGTCACACATGGATTTCCGGCGTTCAGGTGTAGCTGTGTTCCCCATCAAACCTGCTAGAATCATTTGTTTGCTCAGAAAACGAAGCAGTAATGGCATGTATTACTTAGAATAAATTCAGCTTATTTTAAACACAGAAATTGAAACACAAAATAATAAAATGAAGCAGACATTTATTTTTTTAAAGACACATGGGTATTTTCCCACAAACCATAGAATTTATGGTGACTCATAAACTCTTTATGGATTCTTCTTTGATAAATTTCTGCCTTTTGAATGTGAAACAGCTTTTTTTTGTTTTTTCTTGGTTCAGGCCAGCTGCTTGTTTCTGTGGAAAGTCCTACTCCTGTTTTGTATCTCCCCACTACGTCTAATAATACAAACAGAGAACATTTTTCATATTTCTGCTCCTAAGCACTCTAAAACCACTGGGATGCTCCAAGGGCCATGTCTGAGTAGCCAGATGCACCTCGTGAAGGTTTTGCAGAAAGACTAAGCTCTGTGTAATTCATTATTAAAAACTCTCAGGCTCTTTCTTTGATTTCTGGGACTGCCCTGATGGTGATTCTGCTCCTGCTTCCCCATCACTGAGTGCTCAGGGGCCTGTGGGAGTCCCACCAGGAGTTTTCAGGGTGCAGCAGGTCTGGGCTCAGCCCGGTGCCCAGGATTTCTGCCTTGCGGAGGGTGCTGGGTGGGTCTGTTGCTGCTGGTACCCTTCAGGTATCTAAACTGCACCTATTTTCCTTCCTCATTCTCTCCTCATATGATTTCTTGTCTGCCTGTTGTACACCACCACAAGGTAAAGAGGACTCTACCTTTTGATTTGTGATAAAAGTGATTCTAAAAATATCTTGAAGAGATCCCCTTGGCCGCTCTTCCTACCATATCAAATCCAGAAATCGTGTTTGCCTCTTTGTTTTGCTTTTTTCTGTGAATTTTTTTTGTCTCCTTCAGCACTCTTTCATAGGATTACACTCAGAGTGAAAGAAATTATCAAAGGATTGAAACAATTAGTGTAAGAAAGAACAATAAAATATGCATAAAATGCTTTGATTTAACGAAAAGTGATGTGGATGTGAGTTTATAACAGTTTACATATTTATAAAAGATGTAAACATGAGGAAAACAAGAAAATATTTGTCATAACAAGTTGGAGTTTAATTTACACATCTGGAATAAAACTTTAAATGGAATAATGTATGCTGAATATAAAGCAAATTGCACTGCCTATAACATCTCTTCAGCTATAAAATAGTTCACAGGAGATGCAACTAAATCCCTTTGCTATTACATAAAAATTTTCAACTGACCTAGAGGAAACACTAAAATATTGATTTAGGAGAAGAGTCTTGCATCACTAAAAAGGTGGTCTGAATGATGGAGTGGCTGGGGCTGTTTTCCCTCACTAATTCCCAAGATCTTGTCTTTGAATTTGACAAGATGTGCAGAGGGCAAACAGTGTCAGAGATGTAGTTTCTGGTTTTTGTGCTATGCAGTGAGGCTAAACAGCAGCTGCTGCAATGAATTCCAGCCTTCATGAGCTTGTGATGGTATTGCATCTAATTGCTTTGCAGGCTGTATTATATTTTAGCTTGATGCCTCCTAGGAGAAAAAAAAAGAAGTTTCTTAGTTCCTTTTTGCACCAGAAGTGCTTTGATAAAGAAGTGCTAATGCTGTTCTAGCAGAAACAGTGTCTGTGCAGAATGCTTGGTATGGGTCCAGAGACACCAACCTCTTAGACCACCTATGGCAAAATTTATTCCTCAGCCCTTCCTTTAGAAATTTCTCAGGACAACACAAGCAGTAATTAATTCTGAAGCAGTCCACTGAGGCAGGCAAGCCTCATTTTCCAAGCTAGGCTCCTCAGAAAAGATGGTAAAGCTCTCCCAGAGTTTTGAATATCCCCTGGAGTTACTCAGCACCTTTCAAAATCAGCTTGTTCATGAGTGCCTACAAATGGCCCTAGATGCCTTGCACGAGTCTTCTAGATTAGGAAACTGCATCATAGGAAACTCCAGCCCGAAGGAACCGAGGCCAAAGTCAGCATTAAAACAAAAAGTACAACCACATCACACTGCTGGGGGCTGGCACAGCAGCTCCTGGGAGCCTCAGTGTGTCCCTGCCCAGAGGGCTGGCACTGAGAATAATCCGGAGTGGCATTTCACCTGGTGGGGAGGTGTGCTGTAATGGAAGAAAAGGGACAGACCTGTGCAAGGCTTTCAGAACTTGGCTGTGATTTGCATTCTGAAAGTGCCTTTATCAGTCAAGATAGCACACCAGGATGCAATTTGCTGTGAAGACTCCAGATATGGGTTGGGAACCATGAGATTCTAAGGAAGCGGAGCTCTTGAACTAGAAAATACAAGTAATTTTACTTTGAATTTTACGTACTTAGTAGATGGTCATACAGAGATGATGTGGCAGATACATGCATTACAGTCACACAGAATATATTACGTGGATAGGAAGTGATAAAGAAAATAAATGTAAAAAAGAAGAGAATTTGTTAAAATCAGAACAGAAAAAGAACAGTGAGAGGCAGGTAACTTAATAGTGGAGAAAATCTTTCCTGACTTACCTCAGTTCAGAGATCTATGTTAAGATTCATGAGAGGTTTCAGACCATCTGCTGATGTGAAGCAGGTTCAGTGCTGAGGAACACCAACTTGGTACAAACCAATCTGCCTTTTATTTTCTAAAACTTGTATGAAGTTAGCTTAATTTCTCTAAGGCAAATAAATATGGTATTATTAAATTATCTTAATACAACCATGGTAAACAAACACCCATACTGCTAATATGATTTTTCTTTCTGTAAGGTAATGAATATATTTCTTCCCTGATTTGTAACGCAGCTGGATTTCTGACTTCTGCCTATGGAAAGCTCCAGGCCACTTCTTTTGAATCTCTTTGCTTTTAATCTTTTCTGGAAATCTTTATTTTCTATTAGCATAACTAAACAGAACAAATGAAGCCTACAGCTATTACTTGGCTATGCTAAACTCCTTCATATATTGTTACATTATTCTGGGTATCTGATTGTTGTTCCTTGTATTATCTTCTGCTCAGTAAGACATACAGTACTACAGAAAGACTTAAGATTAAATGATAGGACTGCACTTAGCTCAGTCTTTCTGCCGTTGTACAGAATTATTTGGGATTTAGGTCAGTCATCTAAGGATTCATCTCCTAAATAGAAGATGGATTTTCTTTGAATCATTAAGTCTCACAGGTCTCTTCTTCCCACATCTCTGAAGTGGTTCTTTCATTTATAAGCTCCTGGCGTGCTCAGATAACTTTCTTACATGGCTTGACACAGTATCAAACTCCATTACTCACTCAACAACCCTAATCCATCCTCTGGCCTCCCTGCAGTGGAACGGAGCTGAAGCTCCAGCCTGGCTGGGACTCAGCCAAACCCTGGGTGGGGGATGGATGGCTCGTGCAAAAGGGCTTTTCATAAACAGCAAAATCCCCTCGCTTGCAAGCCCGGTGCTGGGGGCAAGGATTCCTCTTACATTCACAAACTCAATACAGGGGGCAGGAGGAGGAATAGAAAAAACGGAAAGGATTGACATCAACAAAATTAGCAGTTGAACATAGATCTGGAGTTCTTGGTGTCAAATGTAATTCAGAAGAATTCAGAAGTGGAGTCCCTAAATATTTTAATTCTGTTTACATATATATATATACACACAAATATATTTCCTTACACACACAGACATGAAAACCCCACAGTCACACTGCACATGGCTGTGGATGTACAAGTGCAGCAGTCCTCCTCAGGGAGGAGAGCTGTATTGCTTCTCCAAAAGGTGTTTAGAGAGAACTTTGAACACTGTAGCAGCAAAGCCATTCCAGCAGTACAAACTTGGGGAAGATGAACCTCGCTTAACTCAAATGAACTCTGTGTAGGTTGAAAAACCCCTTTTCAACACTGCCAAATCTTTGAAGCGAAAATCTGCACGTTATGAGGGAATGATTGAAGTGTGAAAGCCACCTGTCCACGAGAAGCCTATAAAGGATCCCCACCTGCTCTGATCAGTGTGGATGTGTAACACGAGCCATTGCTGTGTGCTGCTCTCTCTTTGTGCTGTGCATTTCTCCAGCCCCAGTGTCAGTGTTCAGCTCAGCCGTAGCACTGAGGAGCTGCCTTTCAAATGTGATGTCACCAGACCACCCTGACACTGAAAAAGGGCCACACGACACAGAATTGGGGCGACCAGCTTAGCTGGTGGGCTGGCACAAGTGAGAGAATAAAAAGCTTCATAACCCAGGGACACAAAGAGAAGTTTTGCAGTGAGCAGAGATCAGGTATAGGAGTGGTGTTGCTTGGGTTACATGAGCATGGCAAAATTCACAGAGAATTCATTGGAAAGAGAAGTTGACCCAAACGAAGGTTTCCTCTGTTTCTCTGTCAAGGGAGTGAAACCCTCTTGTTCTGGTTTTGCAAATTTCTCGCAATAGAGTTGGGCCTCTGCAGTCCCTTTGGCCAAGAGACCAGCACCATCCTACTCCCATCTCCACAGGCACAAGGCACTTGCAGTGGTCCCATTCAAAGCCCCACGACTGTGCTTGAGATCTAAGGCTACATTTCCCAAGGCTGTGCAAGCCCAGTCTTGTGACTGGGGTTTGTCTTGGGCTGTATCAAGGCTGTTCTCCATCACAGTCACGAGCCAGATTTCAGAACAGTCTGATCAAAATTAAAGGATGGTGGCAGGCAGCTAAGGTGAAGTGAGCAGAGAGTAAAATAACACTTGGGTGGAGGTACTATTAAGCACTTATATAGGCATTTTTTTTCTGCAGGGACAAAAGAATCCTTTATGGTTTTGGGCTTTCTTTTTTTTTTGGTTGTCTTTTGGTGTGGTTTGTTGGCTGGTTGGCTGGTTGGTTTTTTTGTTTAGTTTGTTTATTTGCTTGTTTTTCTGGGTGTTAGGGGTTTTTTTCCCCAGCATCCTCATTATCAATTGTTACCATAAAGCAATTGCTATGTGTTTCTAAACTAGAAGGCACGCTCCAATGTCTGTTTGGAGATTTTGACATGATTGGTTGAATGTCATATAACTCGTGAATTGTGAATGTCCTATAAATATTTTAAAACTCCTGTTCCAGCTACAGACTCACTGAAATCCATACTGAGACTTCATTTTCCTGACAGATGCCTTTGTATTTGCAACTCTGTCTGGTCTTGCTGTTGCAAAATCTAATCAAGAAAAACAGGTCAGTGCTGGTTTGAGCCTACTCTCGAGGTGTTTGGTTTGAGGTTGTATTGCAGTTGTCACCACCTTCTTGCACAGTTTTGTAATCTCAGACCATGTCCCCAGACCAGTGGGCTACAGGTCCCTTTGCTCTAATAACACTTCCACACTACACAGGGAAGCTGGGAAAAAAATATCCACTGGCGTGGGAGAAAGGTTTAGACACAGAAGTGATCAGGATTAGATTTGTGCATAGATCAGTGACAGTGAAACACCCTTGAAAAATCTCTGCCTCTAAGCAAAATTTGACTTGCCTAATGTTCTCGTTTTGTCTTGTTGGGTGAATAAAAGGTTATGATAATCTCGAGGGATCTTGTAATTCCTCTGCTAAATCACTGTTTGCAACAGGGATAATTTTTCTGCATAAACACGAAGGAAATCAGAGTTTCAGAATTTGATGGCTAGAGGAATTTCCATAACAATTTGGAATACAGTGTCTGCCCCACTGTTATTTCTGTTAGGGTCACCAACAGAGGTGTAAATTAACCCCAGCCTACATGTATCAAGTCAATAATAGCAGCACTAACGGAAAGAAATGTAGATTTTAAAAAAATATACCCTGTAGGATTCAACATAATTTTATGTTTGGCTTATCCATGGTATTCATACCTACCAATACCTACCAATTATGTACAAATATTCACTAGAAGGCTCCTACACTGACTAGAGGTTTAAAAATAGATTTTGCTATTATTCTGTGATATATATGTGGGCTTTACTTTTAGAGACCTAGAGCCTTCCACAATCTTCCAAATCCTGCACTTTTCAAAAAACCAAAAGCCCTCAGCTGACTATCTCACTGAAATATTTCAGAGAGTTACTCCAGTTGTGTCTCATTTTCTGTGCTCTGTAATAAGCACCAAGCATTTACTCTTCGGTTATGTAATTTATAAAATTCATCTGCTAACTAAAAGTCAAATTCACTGACAAAGAAAAAAGTAAAGGCAAGTGAAATGTCTTCTGTAAAGGTTAAGTGCATATTTTATTTGCAACAGAGGATTAAGGATTTTCCCTGCAAAGTTTTGTGTATCTGAGTAACCTTGTAAAAATGAATTTTCTTTATTTACAAGCTGTAGTTCTGTAGTTAGAGAATTTTCTGAATCCTCTCTGCTGTGGATGGTCTCTGGGGTAAGTTCTCCAGTGCCTACTAACATGATTGCATTTGTCATCTATCAGTTCATTCTGTACAGAGGTTTACTCTCATCTGCCTTCCCTATCAGGCTGCCCACTTTCCCAAAACTTGTGGGACTTTTAATACGTGTGCTGAACTTTATTTTGTCGAATTTTATTGAGTAGCCAGAAGTCCAAAATTGATCAGGTCAGACACACATACAACACAGTCATATCAGAGAATCATTAGAAGCCTGGATTTAAAAAATCAGATTAAAAATAAGAAGCCATTGAGGAGTTCTGGAATCCTATTTCCAGTGTTTTTGAGGACAGGATGGTATTTTGCAGGGTCTCAGCCGAGTTTGCAACCACAGTCAGAAGCAAGAGCAGTGAGAGGGGGTGTAAGTAACAATTCATAAACTGTTCAGGATTGTCTGTGACAGGTTCTCTGTACAGAGGGCCAGAGAGTGGCAAAGAGAAAAGCAGAACAAAACTTTTCTGAGCAGGGAGGAACTGAAAGATGAGGTAAAGCTGGAGAGGCACAAAATGTTCGCTATTTCACTCTGTGCCTTCTGCATTCTGGGGTCACGTGAAGAGAGGACAAGCAATCTTCTTCCCTATACTTAGATTTACAGGCTTTGGTAATAGATCTGCTTCTCTGAATTACAAATGTGTTGTCTGTGAGGGCAGATGGGTCAGAGTTAGTCCCTATTGTGCTCCCCTTGGTAAAGCACGGCAAAATTACATCCAGGAAAGAACGCAGACTTGATTGCTTGGTATAGCAAATCTTTCTCAATATTCAGTGTGAAAATCATTTGTGTAACTTCTGTATGTGGCACCTTAATTTTGCTGTTTGTTACACTCATTCTAGAGCACAAATACCCTTCCCAAAAATCACAAGATGAAAGAGAAGGCATAAATCTCTAATATTTGCAGTCAAAAGGAAATGAGGCCATATCATGTGAGATTCTAACTAAACAGAGATTTAGATCCCATTTTCAGCAGCCTTCAATCCTTGAGTCTACCAAAGGCACTAAATTAAACAGCACACAACCCTTTCTAGAGCAAGATGAAATGATGTTTAAGCACCCTGCCAGTTAATGGGTGATTAGTGTATGCCTTTGCTCATTACTCCATCAAGGAACTTGCTCTCAAACAACTAGCATTGAGAAATGCTTTAATTGTTCCTAAATTATTTTGTGGTAATTAGTCAGCTGCAGTCCCAAAGAAGAAAGTAAGCTGAGGATAATGGCAATATTTCCTGATTACCTAAAAGCATGTTAATGCCCTGCAGTCCTGAATGTGTCTTGGGGGGATGTGTGCCTATGCCAGAGTCCTCAGTCTTTGCTGTATGCTGTCTGAGTATACAGCTGAGCATAAATACCAAATTTCTGGCCCTTTTTACATCTTGGGCCATGATTCACACTTCTTCCAAGAGCTGAATCTTACAAAAAGCATAATTAGGGGAACTTTATGTATTTTATAGGCTGTGTGACCTCCATTGTAAGGTTAAATCATGTAACCACAATCATCCATTTCATTTCCCTCCATTTGCATTGATGACTTGATATGTCTTTCATCGTTTACTGTTGTAGCTTGGTGCTTGCTTGAAGGTTTCTTGGCAAAATTTGAAACCCACAGAAGTAATGCCATGAATTGTGGCTGTTGCATCTTAATTTATCCAATGGTAATGCAGGGGTGGATTTCAGGGCGGAAGCAAAAAACACCTCTGAAATTGAATGTGTACAGCTAATTCTGTAAGCACACAAAACTTTGTGTTCGTGTGTTTGCAGACTTGTAGGTATAGTTTGATGTTATTTTATTATTGATAATGAACCAAAAATTGTGTAGAATCAGAGCACTCCATAATTTCCTTGATAACTTCTATATTTCTGGGCACGAAACGTGTAATTTCTTCTGTCGCCATAGTTTTGAAATACTCCCCAAATTTTCCATGTTAATCTAATAAATGTGTGTTTACTTTACCTACTGCTAAGTACTACGTGAGTCAAAAGTAGGGTTTTTTTTCTGTCTAAGTACAGTCACCAATAAAGCACTGTGTATTCTGGAGTATTCTGGACAGATAATTGAACAGCTGGCAGTAGTCCTGTCAATGAGTACAAGTGGTACCACAAAAGGTAGCCCAGCAGCTTTTCTTCTGCTGTTGTAACTTGCACATTGCATCCATTTTCCCCCTCTGTCTAAATCAGGCAGCTGTACAGCAATTACTGTCAGCATAAATTGAGCAAGCTTGCAAATTTTCTTCAAAGTCATCCAAGAAAGCAACTTTATCCTTTAAGGTAACTGAAGTATTATGTTGATATTATATACATTATATATATACAATTATTCATATAATTTATAGGTTTTCATAGGGACAAGTTAAGTGCACTTTATGTGTTTTATCTGGATGACTCCTAATGCATGGAAATGTGAATTATTCATAAGCTGCCTTTTGGTTATAGGAGTCTTTATATAGCTTTTGTTTGCTAATGCATTTGATAGGCTATTTTGTGCACTAACACATTATATAGAAAATACTGGCAATAAAATAAATGCTAAATTATACATTCTGTAGTTCTGCATTAAGAGCTGGTACAGCCTGCTTCATCATCTTTCCTCTGCTCTGCTTCACAAATCTAAAGATAATTGATACTGTGGAACTATCGCTCAAATCATCAAAAACACGCTGCCACTGAACTATTGCTGTGTACGTTGATGTAGAACTGGAAGGAATGGCCAAATCCTTAGAGCAGTGAAAACCTAAAAATCTGATATGGAAGCTTCAATATAATACCCAGAGGCCATGTGGGGGCTTCTTAAATTCTTAAATGTGAACAAATAGAATTTATAGCTATCATCCAAACAAAATAATTAGTAAAGCTTTTGAGTGCTTGTGTGTGTCTAGCCAAACTGATGACCTAACTCCATGGGAAGGTTTGGGAAGGGAAGGTTTGGGAAGGTTTGGGAAGGTTTGGGAAGGGAAGGTTTGGGAAGGTTTGGGAAGGTTTGGGAAAGGAAGGGAAGGTTTGGGAAGGTTTGGGAAGGGAAGG